>CALNHX010003527.1:0-147788 GCA_940337035.1 Agriotes lineatus | reverse complement strand
TAAGACGTTGTCAAAAGTATCCCATCGAATTTGACGTATCTCATTTCTAATATGATCCTTTAAAGCTTCAATATTAACCGGTCTATTGTTGTAAACCTTATTCTTTAAGTCACCCCACATCTGTCATTTTGACAGATAAGTCCATCAAACCCTATATCGTTGAATTTGTCTTTTGAAGGACTATTTGATTCCTCGGTAATATACAGGGTGTCCAATTTAAAATACAAAAGTTGGTATTTTTTCTGACTAACCCTGTATAGTTACAGAAACGGTTTTGTCCTTCCTAGATGCGCAGTTTTTACCTATATAAGTCTGGAAATTTTGAAAAATTCATCCCCGGTAGTTTTTGAAATATTTGCTATATTCCAGACTTTTTTTACACCCTGTATATATATAATTTAGCGCAACAGGCCTTAAAGGCCTAGGGCTTGTTTTATTGTCTTTCTCCACTCCGATCTGTCTTTGGCAGTTGTCCTCCAGTTTCTTACACCTAATTTTCTCATGTCTTCTTCCAGTGATTCTAACCATCTCTTCCTCGGTCTACCTCTTCGTTTAACTCCTATCAGTCCTCCCCTTAACATCACTTTAGACACCCTCTCCCTTGGTAGCCTCTCCACGTGCCCCAGCCAGCGTAACTGTTGTTGTTTCACTATTTTCAGTATACTGGCTTTCCCATACAAGTTATATACCTCTTCATTTGGCCTTCTAAACCACACCTCCCCAACTTTCTTACCCCCGTAAATCTTTCTCAAAACTTTTCTCTCCCATCGTTCAAGTTGTTGTTGCTCACTTTTGTTCAAAGTCCACGTTTCACAGGCGTATGTCACCATCGGTCTTATGACTGTTTTATACACTCGCGTTTTCACTTGGCACGTTACACATTTGGAATTTAAAACCTCACTTATTGATCCGATTGCTTTATTCCCTTTTGCTATTCTTGCTTGTATCTCTTTTTCATTTTTGCTGTCGTTTGTTATAAGCACCCCCAGATACGTGAATTCTTTAACTTGTTCAAACTGCATTTCCTTTCGCTCTCCGTTTTTATTTAAGTTGTTCCTGTTCTTCTTCTTTGTTGCCTATTTCTCCCATAATCATGTACTTCGATTTTTGTTCGTTTATTTGTAATCCCAATGTGCCTGCTGCTTTCTCTATTTTCATTACTATCTTCCTCAGGCATTTCCTGGTTTTGGCTACCACCGCTACATCGTCTGCATATGCTAACACTTGGTATTCGTTGCTATATATTGTCCCTTGCCTGTTCACTCCACTCATTCTTACAGCTTTTTCCAAGGCTACGTTGAACAAAACTGTCGAGAGTGGGTCTCCTTGTCTCAATCCATTTTCTATCTTGAACTCTTGTGACATGTTCCCATTAATTCTCACCTTACACTGCGTCTGAGCCATTGTCATGTTTACCAGTTTTATTAGTTTATTCGGTATTTCCAATTCCTTCATAGCTTTAAATAGTTCTTTTCTTACAATGGAATCGTAAGCCTGCTTAAAATCTATGAAAACAGCATAGAGTACCACCTTATGTTCATAACAGTTGTTTTGTATTTGCCTTAGGGAAAATATCTGGTCATTCACCGATCTACCGCTTCGAAAGCCGCATTGATACTCGCCCATTGCCCTTTCCGCATATGGTTGTAGCTTGTTTTTAATACATTGAGCTAGTAGTTTGTAAACTGCGTCCAGTAATGTTATCCCTCTATAGTTTTCGCATTCGAATTTGTCGCCTTTTTTATGTAGGGGTATAATAATTCCCTTTGCCCATTCTTCTGGCATTACTTCCCTTCTCCAGACCTCCACCACCAATTCGAATAACCTCTTTTGCAACTCATCACCTCCATATTTGACTAATTCTGCAGCTAAACTATTCTCTCCTGGGCTTCTGTTGTTTTTTTGTCTTTTGACCAGCTTGTTAAATTCATCTTCTGTTGGGGGAGGGACCTCTACTTCCTGTTCTTCTGATTCCATCTCAGTTATTTGCTCTGTCTCCTCCCTCGTCTTGTTCAGTAGCTCATTGAAATATCCCTTCCATATTTCAGTAGTCTTTCCCTCCTCTCCTACTAAATTCCCGTCTTTATCTTTATAATACTTCTGCCTGGACTGTACACTACTTCTTGCCTTTCTTATTTCTTGGTAGAAACTTCTTATCTCCTTATTTTTATACCTTTCCTCTATTAGTCTTATTTTATCTTCGTAGTGCTCTTTCTTTTTCTTTCTGCATGTTGCCTTTACTTCATTCCTTTGCCGTTTATATTCTTCCCTATTCGGTGCTGTATTGTTTTTTATCATTTCTTCTCTTGCCTTCCTCCTTTTTTCTATTTTTTCCTTACATTCCGAGTCGAACCAGTCCTTAATCTTATTCTTTTTCTTTTCTGGGATAACTTTCTCCCTCGCTTTCTTCAGTGCCTCCTCTACTTGCTTCCATTCCTGCCCAACTTCGCTTTTCCGATTCATTGGCCTTAGCTCTTTACGCACTTCTTTCTCATAGCTTCTCTGTATTCCTTCATTCTGCAGTTTTTCATACTCATACTTTTTCTCTTTGCTATACTTATTACTCTTGTTTTTATGCGGTATATTACTCCTCAGTTTTGCTATAACTAGCAAGTGGTCACTGCCCATGTCCGCTCCCCTGTAGCTTCTAATATTTGTGATGAGTCTTGCGTCCTTTTCCTCTATCAAAACATGGTCGATTTGGTTAGTTGTTCTACCGTCGGGTGACACCCAGGTGGCTTTATAAATCTCTTTATGCTCGAAATACGTACTACTGATTACCATCCGTTTCTCCATTGCAAACTCTATCAACCGCCTCCCATTTTCATTGCTTCTCTTGTGCTTACTATGTCTTCCTATGGTTGGCATATACATCTCCTCTTGTCCAATTTTGGCGTTATAGTCACCTAGCATTACCTTTACATCATATTTTGGTATCTTTTGGAATTCTGTTTCAAGTACCTCATACAACTTTTCTTTTTCCTCCTCCTCCATCACTTCGGTATGAGCATGCACATTCACAAAGCTTACATTTCTGGTTTTCCCTCTTATTCTAATACTACACATTCTTTCTGATATTGGCTCAAATCTAATAACTAGTTGTTTTAGCCTTTCCCCCACCAGAAAACCAACTCCTAGCATTCTATCCTCCCCCCCGCTATTGAAAAAGCTGTAACTTCCTACATCTGTTATCCAATTATCTTTTTGTTTCGTCTCTTGTAATGCTATCACATCTATTTTATATCTTTCAGCTTCTTGCACTAAAGTTTTTATTGCCCCTTCTTCATAGGTACCTCTAACGTTCCATGTTGCTATCTTATACACCTGCTCTCTTTCCTTTCCTCGGTTCTTGCCTATCTCTTCTTCCTTATTCGTTGCTTTTTCCGTCTTACTTTTTCCATTTCGTTTCTTTTCTCTTTGTCCATGTCTTGCCAGGTTCGTCCTCAAAAATCCGTCTGCTTTTGTTTTATTTAGTTTTTTGGTGGTTTATGCTTTTGGAGTTGTTTTAAATTTGGGTCCCACCTCCATTCTTCTCCTTTCTCTCTTATCCTAATACTAATAGTACTAAAACACAACAGAGAAATGAAATATACAGGTACCTAATGTTCAATTAAATTTGCTGTTGAGCTTATTTAGCTTTAAGTATTTGCAAACGTTTATCAATCTCTAAAGTGTAATAATTTTCAGGTACTTCGTCATTCCAGTATTCTTGCAACGTCTGTAGCAAGCTTTACAAGGGCAAGAACTCTTTAAAGCGACATATCCTTTTTGAGTGTGGCATTGAACCACAATTTCAGTGTTCCTTCTGTCCCAAAAAGTGCAGGCAGATAGTTCATTTGCAATCACACGTTATGAGAATGCATATGTAATTTAAATATTTGTTAACATTCTTTAGTGTTGCATAGAGAACAGCTTGCTTGGAAGAGCGCACTAGTTTATTAAGATAGAGAGATGGGCAACTTTTCAGAAAACAAAACTAGTATCTTTAGTCACGAAAAAATAATTTAACAAAATAAAAATGTAGTACAGGGTTAATCAACCCAAAACTTTGGGTAAATTGTTTTAAAGGACAAAAACTCGTAATAAAATGTTTGGAACGTTTTTTAAGTACCTCCCTACACTAAGTGTACAGGAAAATTTTCTTTAGATATTTCATAAAAAATGTTAATATATGCTGTATAAGAATAAAGTTGGGTACTAACTATTTCCTTATGTTTTATTAAATTTAGTCGTTGCATAAATAAGTGTTTATAGTATATTATGTATCAAGTTTTATAAACGTCATTTTAGTCACAAGTTTTATTAATCACGAGCAATGCGCAGCGGAGCGAGTGTTTAATAAAATGAGTGACTAATAAGTATCGAGAGATCCAAAAAAAAACTGTTGCTCAGCGGGCTGTGGAAATTCAACGTATGAATAATATGTTGGTGACACTGTACGTCAATGTCAAATTCAAGGTTAGCAGGTTAGGATTTGCGTCATTTTGTGTCATAACTGACGGAAAACCTAACCTGATAACCTCGAATTTGACATTGACGTACAGTGTCACCAACATATTATTCATACGTTGAATTTCCACAGCCTGCTGAGGAACAGTTTTTTTTTGGATCTCTCGATATAAAACGAGTTGCATACTATACATTTTCTACGACCACAAATTTAGAGAATATAACATCATATTATTTCATTAAAATTTTTACATTTATTATATTAGGTTAAATTATGCTTGACCAACGTCAAAGTGACTGTTGAAAACTAACCTGATTTTAGTTTTGGCTGTGGCTAATAAAGCAAATACTATTTGAACCTAACTTCACCCCATGACTAAAACATCGTTGCCAACTTCAGCTCACGACTAAGAGGCTCTTTAGTCATAGGTTATGAAGGCGTGATTAAAAGGTCACTTAGCGACGTGTATGTTAGTATGTTAAATGGCATTTTAGTTACAGGAGTAAAAAAAATATGTAGTTTTAAAATGAACACATATCCATGGTGGAAGAACTGAGTGATAATTGAATTTATCCTTCTTCTCGTTTTATCCTGATACCCATATAGGTGTCGGATTAATTGAATTGATTAAAAATGCAATTTTGTCGAATGCATTTGAATCATGGAGATTGAAATACAGAAGATTATATTGTAAGGTATTTATTTCTATTTAATATTTGTTCTTGTAAATTATGATTCTGAATACCGCTGTAGAGTTTGACTTTCTTTTTATATTCCTACAAAAATCTTGTAGTTCTTTTGACCAAACCGTAAATTACTCATTGCACCAACGAGCTTTCAGAGACTCGATGGTGTAAGTCCAAGTGACTTTGTAGATGAGTCATATGTTTAATTGCTATCCTAATAATATAATGTATTAGCGACATCAAATGTATTATAAAGAATGTAGCAAAAAAAAATTGATAGTGTATTATTTTTAGTGCTCTTTAGGCGACAAAATAATGGCATTATTGTTTATTTTTTATATGGTGGTGAGTTTTCATACTGAAGCCAATCCTGTTTTTTAGAGTATTTGTAATTATTGATAAAGTAGTTATTAGGATTTAGTTAGAAATATCTGGACTTATTTAATTTGGAGTATATTTTCTACGCTTTCTATCTGTTGTAGATGTTATTTTTGTATCATCTAGAAGAGATCTGAACATGTGTGCCAAATGTGGAAGAAATTTCTCTCATATCAACAACAGAAGAAGACACGAAAGATACGTATGCGGGAAGGAGGCTTCGTTTCAGTGTCTGTTTTGTCTCCACAAAGTTAGGCAAAAAGACAATTTGGTTTCACACGTTGCAGCGCATCATCCCAATCGACTTGAAGAATTTCAAGCTAGATTTAAATACATCGTATCGACCTAAAATCATGTACCTGCAAGAAATTTTGAAATAATGATAACTGTTAGTCAAATGTTTCTGTTTTAAATATATTTATTACACCAACCGTTGATGTATAAATATAAAAGATAATATATATATATATATATATATATATACAGCCTGTTCAAAATTAAGTGTGCACTATTGCTATCTCGGTTGCTATTACAGCTACGAAGTTTTTTAAATTAGTAAAATAGTAGCATTTTTCGTGCCGATTAAAATAGCATAATCAAAAAAACAATTGAGCATCGGGTTTTTGGCATATGCCAAAAAATGAATTTTTTTTAATGGAACTCCCTGTATATTTTGACGTCAATCGATAGCCAATATTCTTCTGAACAAAAAACTTCTTATACCCTACTATCCTAAAGTTAATAACAATGGAGATATAAGCCTGTTAAAAATTAAATGTGCACTATTGCTAACTTGTTTATTATGGGAGCTACGTCGGTTAAATGGGCGAAGTAGTAGTATTTTTTACGTGAATTACGGTGGTAATTATAAAAAAACAATTGAACATCGCATTTTTGAGATATTTAGGAAAATGTTTTTTTTTATTGGAACACCCTACTTATACATTTTAACATATTTTGCAATAAAATTCTAGCAACTCATTTAAACTTGTTTGTAGAGAAGGTAATGTTATTCAGAATATGTTAAAACGTATAGGGTGTTCCAATAAAACAAAAGTTTTGGTAAATATCTCAAAAATGCGATGTTCAATTGTTTTTTTATAATTACCCCCGTAATTCACGTAAAAAATACTACTATTTCGCCTATTTACCCGACGTTGTAGCTCCCATAATAAACAAGTTAGCAATAGTGCACATTTATTTTTGAACAGGCGTATATCTCCATTGTTATTAACTTTAGGATAGTAGGGTATAAGAAGTTTTTTGTTCAAAAGATGGTTGGCTATCGATTGACGTCAAAATATACAGGGGGTTCGATTTAAAAAAAATGAATTTTTTGGCATGTCAAAAACCCGACGCTCAATTGTGTTTTTGTTTACGCCATTTTAATCGGCATGAAAAATGCTACTATTTTACTAATTTAACCAACTTTGTAGCTATAATAGCAACCGAGATAGCAATAGTGCACACTTAATTTTGAACAGGCTGTATATACAATCTGTTCAACAAAAAAGGCCCCGCCTTCTAGCTACTTTATTATTTATTTTAGACCCAATAAACCATTATTTATTTTAGACCCAATAAACCTTATATCAAATCAAATGGCACATAAAAACCTACATTTTAACACTATCAAAAAATTATTATTTTCAATTGTTTCAGACTGGTGACGTCACATGCAATTTTTTTAAATGACACTATATATTTTTTTACATTTTCTGGTAGAGGTTTTTTTTCTCTTTTCAACAATATAAATATTTTATGCCCTTACATAAGAAAATTTTCGAGAAAAATTTAAAAACTTTTTTATCGGTGGGAGGCCACGATACAAAACTATAAACAAAAGTGTAACTCAGAAAAACAAAACAATAAACACTAGATTATTCTGAAATCTGATAATTAAAGCGTTTGGCTACTATTTGTTTTGTTTTTATGAGTTACACTTTTGTTTACAGTTTTGTATCATGGCCTCCCACTGTGAAAAAGTTTTTGTAATTTTTCACGAAAATTTTTTTATGCAAGTGCATGAAATATTTATAATGTTGAAAAGAGAAAAAAAACCTCTACCAGAAAATGTCAAAAAATATATAGTGTCATTTAAAAAAATTGCATGTGACGTCACCACTCTGAAACAATTGAAGATAAAAATTTGTTGATTGTGTTAAAATGTAGGTTTTTATGTATCATTTGATTTGATATAAGGTTTATTGGGTCTAAAATAAATAATAATGTAGTAGAAGGCGGGGCCTTTTTTTTTTAACGTAATTTATTGACATTTTTATATTTTAAAGTTGGTAGCACTGTAAGTCCGTCAGTTTTGACACAAACTGACGCAAAAACTAATCTGCTAACCTCGAATTTGACATAATTGTTATTTCAGTTACCTATAATGAAAACTCTCTAGTGAAATTTTTGTCTTATTTAGTCTCTAGGGAGTAAATGCTTTACTTCTGTTACAATTTTGATGCTATAGAAACCGACTTCTACTCCTGGTCGTGGAAGAAGTAATTTAATTTTCTAACTTTTATTTAAGTTAAATATTACAGCTTTGTATTATCCTAGCAACTCAATCTAGCTACTGAGATTTTAAAATGTGATTGACTTTCCTTATTTTCTTTAAAAATTGCTAAAGTTCTTGCTATAGAAAAAAAAAATGTATTATACACGACGATAAAGTTATTACTATCCACTCTTGAATCATTAACGTCTCCACGTTAAACGATTCACTCGTGGATAAAATGTAACTTTATCGTCTTGTATAATAAATTACTATTAGTGTCACATTACATACTTTTTTCTTAAAATTATTGTTATTAGTTAAGTAGGTATTTATGACGTTTTTTTGTAAAAGCTTTTTTGTAAGAGTTAATGCTTTTTTTGCTTAAATTAACGCTTTTGTTAATCATTTTTGAGGCTTTTTAAAGCGCTTTTTTAAAATTTTTTGTACTTATAATTCCACACTCTCTAGTAATGTTGCTATGAAATATATGTAGGTTCTATTTGAAGTAGACTAAAACGATTTTGTATCTTTTACATAGTGATAGTATTTTAGAACTTAGATGTAATTACAGCAACGTAAATGCCGGTATTACTAATACCAGTACATATTTTCTAGTGAAATCGTGAATAATGGCAACGTTAATGTTTGACTGGTTCGAATAGTTAAATTGTTATTATATGATTACGAGTATCAAAACTCAGACTAAGAGATGACAGAATGCCTTCATTGTATTGAAATTGTTAGCGAAAAAGCCGGCGTGAAACTAAACCAATCAAAGTGACAGACAAAGTGTACTACCACGTCCATTTCAACATATTCATACATATACAGTGTATCCCCGGATAGGTGAAAAGACTCTTGTAATATGTAAAAAAAATCGATTTAAATTTTCATTTCTTGAGGCTAATTTCTATTATAATTTCATATTTGAAAAATCAAGTATGCCTTGGAAATTTCCAAGTAAAGTTGTTTATAATCAACATTTAGGCCTCTATACCAAATTTCAAAATTCTCGGCCAACTTTAATCGCTCAAATTTTCTTTTGTTTATTTCCCAAATCGAAGAATTTTATTTTTAACGTTTTTTACTGCGAATAAAAAAATTCACACTTGTTTGACAGAGTAATATTGTTATGGATACAATTTTGTTTTTCCAGGGCAGTCTTTGGGAAATAAACATAAAAGAAAATGTGAGAGATCAGTTGGCCGAGGATGTTGATATTTGGTATAGTGGCTAAGTGTTGATTCTAAACAACTTTTCTTAAAAACATTTTACTGTACAGACAAATAGGTTTTTTGAAAATTTGCAAAGCATACTTGATTTTTCAAAACTGAAATTAGGTTAGAAATTAACCTTGAACCAAGCAAGGCTGAACACAAAAAAATGAAAATTGAATTCGAAAGTCTCGGAGTTAATAAGGGATACTGTGAAGGCAAAATAGAAAGGAAAATTGAAATGGCTAAGAATGCATATATGTGGATTGGTAAGAATATGGAAAGACCATCAATCAGTAAGAAAACAAAACAAAGATTAGTCCAAATGCTAGTTTTTCCCATCTCCACTTATCGTTTAGAATCTTGGACTATAAAAGCAGCAAGCCTCAGACGAATTGAGGCCTTTGAGATGACATATCGTATATACAAGAACGAATAGCATTCTAAAAAAAACTAAGAATTGACGCTTTTACTCCTCTTTCTTGACAAATATTTAAGCTTTTTGGCCATGTCATCAAGAGGAGATGGTATTGAGAGCCTTGTCATCCAAGGGAAGGTCAATGGAAGACTGCAGAGGATGTTCTTTTAATCAATACATCGGTTCAGAATTGAACAATATTCAAGAAGAAGAAAATTATTAAAGGGCTGGCAGATTTTTTCATACAAAATTAGTCAAACGCAACTTTTAGTAAGCAAGCAGAATATTACACCACTTGGAGATATTAAAAATCTGAATTTGAAATAAGAGCGCCACTTCCAAAATACTTCAAAAACACTCGGACGTTTTTTCCCTTTTGGAATAAAGCTTTGATATGTATGCAATGGAATTCATAAAGTAATAAAACAACATTTGTACAAAATATTTGTTTAGGAACCAAAACATAATTTTAACTTTTAAAATTAAATATGCATACATTTCGTAAGCAAAATGTTACATGCGGAAATTACAACAAAGCAGTCAGCGTTTTTTATCAGCACTGGTCGAATGACCCGGTCGACAAACTGCAATTATACATACTTGCTATCTGTATATTATGAAATTGAACACGCAAGTGCATATGCGAGCTCAAACTGGGGCAAAATAACATGAACCTTGTAATTTACGTCATAGTTAATGTATATAAATAGGAAATATTCTAGTCAACAAACAATACAGTTTTAAAATCTGTCTGTATTCGCCGAACCTCTGCAACCACGGAAATTAAGTCTATTGTTACATCATCTCGTGTGAGACTGCACGAGACCGTTGGTTTGCAACACCTTTTTAATTCCTGCACCCCTAAGACGTATCCTGCAATTGTCCAAATTAAAATCATACAGTCCACTATAACCTCCACCCTGAACATATTATTGGAGAAAACAGAAACTTATAGCATTGTTAACAATAAGTATTTTCTACAGACACTATATAAAATTTATTGTATACAAATTCAGTAAATTCCTGCATTTATTTGAAAGAATTTTTTAGTTCTGTGAAAACTGGACACATGTACAGCTGCTAATACGACCTGGATTAATTATGGTCTAGTTACAGATTAATGAAATATTTTTTTTACATTAAATACTTGCTTATTATCTTTATTTTTAGTTTTAAATTTTAGTAGATATTTAAGAAAATTATAATTCAATTCAATCAATTACAAATTTATGTTAGAAAAAACTATTTTTGCTTATGTTTTATTAAGCAAATTAAGAAAAACCATGTAGTTTCCAGAAATAATATTTTTGGTTCTACGTTAATAATTGTTCCCTCAGATTCACCAGTTTGATTTCCTGAACGTTTTGAATTTTGTTCTGTACTGTACCGCAATCTCGTTATATATAGCTCTGTGACCAATATATGCTTAAACAGCTGCTCATTAGACCATTCTAAAAAAAATGCCTAAATCAATATTAACATCCCCTTTTCTAAACCTCACAAATTTTAGGTTATGCATCAGTGGCTGATTACGAAAAGCGATATCGATGTGGTCTGTGCTGCAGGAGCTACAAACGTCGTCAAGGCTTAGTACAACATCAAAAATACGAGTGTGGGAAGGAACCACAGTTTGTTTGCCCAGAATTGCACTGCAACTACAAACCTAAAAGAAAGGAAAGTCTTAAGCAGCACATTGCTAAACAGCACATGTCCATTTAAATTCTAAATAATCTCACTTTGTTTTAAAGCTACCTGTTATTGTGTATGTTTACACAAAAATTGTTGCAATAAATGTAACTAGTACCCGTTTGCACTCAGATGATTTATTTCTAATATTTATTTTCAAAGTCAAAGCTGAAAACTTCGCTTCTTACATTATTGTAGGTCCATTTTATTTCAATGCTTTTAGTTGAAATAATGTGATTTGTATTTTTATAATTTTTCATTAAAGCAACATTGTACAATCTTTTTTTAATGACAATCTTTTTTTAATGACATCCTATACAGAGAGATTTTCTTTACTACGAACATGGCAGACGATATGTCGAATTTACAAATGCCGAGAATTTGACGTTGACGTTCGCGTATTTTGTCAGTAGCTGCTGTCATATCTTAAAATCGATAACTACGAAGTAACGGAACAGTGCAAATTGTAAAAAGATATTATTAGGGTCCAACGGCCCGGGAAATTCAAAATTCTTTTACAACATTTAGAAATAAGCGTTCTTCATGGTTATCAACGTTACATAGAGTTATTTAAAATTTTGGAAACTTTGAATGTGTTTCTCCTCAAAACCACAAAAGGCCCAATGTTCCCAACGAAGACGGGAAAAGAGGTTTGTATTACCGCTAATGACTATCCAGATTATTTATAGAAATAAACGCAGAACTAGTAGATTTAGCTGCGATATTGTATGTATGGAATTTTGTGAAACTGTTACAGAAATGCCGAAAACTTCTTCTGGAAAGTCGTTTTTACTACAACTAACAATTTGAAGAACTGCGTTTAAAAATTAAAGGGGTAGTTCAATGTACTAGCCCTAATACGTTGGATAATGTGCGGAGAAGTTTCTATGATCGCCTAGGATATTGTTTAGCGCAAGAAGGCAAGTTCAAATGAACACGAGCTAATTTTAACTTTTTGAATTTTGTTGTTTGAAATAAAAATAGTTTTACTTTTGTTTACATCTTTTTTTTTACTATGAGTTAATTTGTTTGGAAGATCTTTTTTTTTCAGAATGCGTTTTACTTTGTGAACTACCTTCTTTTACTTTACTGTTAATCTCTAAAAATCCTGTTTTTCAACTCTGAATTTATCACCTGAATTAATCACAGATTAACACAGTATCATACATTCTATCTGTGATATAATAATTAATTAACAAAAATTACACTAGGCATGGATGCCTCGTCTGCGTTGAACAATTATTACTTAAACAATCATCGCGGATGACTCTTGGATTAATATCAGAGTACTATAACGGCAAAAGGGTCTACTTTATATCTACATTAAATATAGGAAATGAAACACATGTCTGTATGTGATGGAGTCAAAAGCCAAAACTGTTTATTTATATTTATGTTACTAAGTAATAGTTGTTAAGGCTGCATGTATGTGCATACGCTACATTACACCCCCCGCAAAAAGTAGTTTTTGCTTGCTATAGAGAAAAGCTATATATAATTTTAAAGAAATTATATTTAGCTACAAAAACTAGATCTTTTCAACAATCCTTAGGGCTAATTACAATATGTATGTATGTACAGTTCAAGTCTTAATTATTTGATTAGCCCGTGGCGGCGCAGCGGCGTTGAAGCATGACCTGAAAAATCAGAAAAAAAGGCGGCACAAGGTAAAAAAAAGAACCTGCAACAAACAAATATTAGACAAATAATAAAAAATGTCAAAAGGTTATCTAGGAAATGAATCAATTATTATAAATTGGTCATCATTCCGAGTGAAGCGTTTTTGACAAAAAGGAAGCATAAGCCAAAGGAATTCCACACCAATCACACATACGCACGCGACTCGACGCCGGCCAAACTACCATCCGGATGCAGCGGGAGTTGAGCAACATATTATAAAGTTATCTCCAATCCCAAGCTACACCACGGACGCAGCCACCAATGTTCAACACACGCGCACACATAGATAGAGGACCTTAGCTTTTATATGACGGTGACAGATCGGTCGCATGTTCCAGGATATCCTGAAGAAAGGGGGTCAAAGGTAGACCAGGTATAGCTGGTTGCTGTTTCTTTGACGTGGCTTCAAGTAGGATGCATCTGGGGCTGCTTGTGACAATTCAGGTAGGCTGCTGCTTGTGACGATTCAGGTCGGCTGCTGCTTGCGGCTTGTGTTGGATCCAGCACCGGGGGAGTTGTTCAGATGGTTGTTATGTTGTTTAAAATCGGGGTCACCAAATAATAACGGCAAAAGGGTCTACGTTATATCTACATTAAATTTAGGAAATGAAACACATGTCTGAATGTGATGGAGTCAAAAGCCAAAACTGTTTATTTATATTTATGTTACTAAGTAATAGTTGTTAAGGTTGCATGTGTGCCTGCATGTATGTGCATACGCTACAGTACCTTAGATCAACTGTTCATCGATTTTGGTGTCTTTTTAGGCAATCGTAAATTTGCCTTGATTTACTCGTGTTCGCAGTTCATGAATTTTCATTGTATATTTGAATGTTTTTTTAAAGGAACTTTACTTTCTATATCCGGAAAATTGATCACTTATGCTTACGTGAGTACATGATAAATTAATTTTACTGTAAAACTGAAAAGAAGAGCAACATTTGCTAAAATAGATATTGCTGTCATTATAAATAAAAACATGAAAAGTGAAAAATTTTAGAAGCATCTAAAGGTCTTGTTCTTGTACTCAAATAGTAGTTTATTTATCTAGAACGAAAAGTGACATTTTAAAGGACGAGAATGTTGTTTACGGTTGAGGCGTCAGCCGAGGACGGAATTACTTGCGAGGACCTTTAAAAACACTTTTCGTTCGTGGTGAGTACAACGGTTTATTTCATACTGCAAGTTTAATGAATGTTAAATAAAAAGTTGTAAAATCATTTTAAAGTACTTGAACTTTAATATTTTACTTTAAAGTACTAAGACTTTAATGTTCCATTTTTTGTATCATAAATAGTCCGAAAACTGTAATTTTTGACATCAGTATGAAATAATAGTATATTATGATACAAGTGTATAAGTACGCCTTTAAAGCACGTGCGACGAGTTTAAGAGCACGACGCACTAGTGGAGTGCTTTTAATGTCGCTAGTGCTTTAATGGCTCTTATACACGTGTATCATAGGCTATCTTTTCTACGATCATAACAGAAATATAAAAACTTAGTTGAGTGACATTTTTTCCGTCATATTGTGTTAGATATTTTAGGTTATGTTGACATTAAAATTTACGGCAAAGCGTGTTTTAATAAATTATTAAAACACGCCTCCAACGGCAACTTGCGAATAAGACGTATTTTGGGCGCTAATATTAAGAGTGCCACAAACTTTGTTTTTGACACTAGAAATAGTGCAAAAAATTGTCATTTTGACACGATCGTAGAAAAAAGGAATGTTTTATAATATCCATAGATAGTGTGATGGTACTTTTTAAATTTTTTGTAAAACCCTAGAATCTTTTTACACATTCGGACACATAAAGTGTATAGTGTCGGTACTTGACCTCCAATCAATTTTACTTAGGGCCGATTTCATAATCAATTTTAAAGCTTCATTTACCTGAAGTAATGTTAGAATGTGCATGACGCCATATGTAACACATTGCACACTGTGCACATTCTAATGTCACTTTAGTTAAATGGAGCTTTAAAATTGATTATGAAATCGGCCCTTAGTCTTTAAATAAACAAGTCTGGGTTGAGAGTGGAGTCAGCAATAGATTTTCTTAGCTGTTGAAGTCACTGAGGATTGAACCCAAACTTTCGGTTCTAAAACCAAAGGCTCTACCACTGAGCCACATTCTTCTACATGGTAGTCCAAAGGGTAATACAAAGTCAGCAATTTTTTGTTTAATTACTGATAAATATTTAATTTAAACAGTGAAAAAATAACAGATCTGAATACCTGAAATCCTTTTCTGCCACTATTTTTACACTTATCGACACAACACCCTGGCATTTCCACGTCCTCGACTTCAAATTAGCCCCCGAAGAGAAAAATGAATAAAAGCACGACAACTGTCAATGTCACATTTTAATTTAATTATGCAACTTCCTTGGCGATTTTTAAATATGCTAGGGACTTAAGGGATACCAATGTGATTTTGCCCCAGCGGCAACATCAATCGTTGTCGCTACTATATGTAAATATAGGGGCTATACTGCAGCATAAAAAGTACGAATGTGGAAAAGACCCTCAGTTTGCTTGCAACGTGTGTGACTACAGATCGAAAACTAAAGGAAACTTAAAGCAACATGTAGTTAAAAAACATACTTAAATATGCTGCAAATGTACCTACTGGTACTTTTCCATTTTTTTTTGCAAGTCAATGTTGTCATGAGAATAAATCTTTCTGGGTATCGTTTTATATACTACTTATAATAATTTTAAAGTACTGTTTATACTTATTAATAATAAATACAAATCTGAATTTTGAACAACTGTTTGGTGTCGTATTTTAGTTAAATGTGGATGTGTGCATTCAGATATTGAACCATAACTAAATTAACATTTCAAAACTTTTTATTGTATTGCATAGTTTTTTTTCTATTTGATTGCCTCAAACAGCTATAATTTCAAATCACTATGAAATGTGGTACAGTAAATTCAATTCTTCGGTAGTAGTAATTGATTATATCATTTTATTCTGTGAAGAAGAAATTATTAACCATTTATCTGTAAGAAACATTTTCAACAAAATTGCAAAAAAAATTTCTTAAAAAATGGAATGTGCAAAGAAATACTAATTTTCTTATGAAAACTGCACAATAGTATCTCGTATCTCTATCTAATGAGTATACTGGAAACTTTTTTACGGAACTCAAGAGCAGTAACTAATTTTGACACGTTAGTTCGCTTGTACGTAGATGGTTGCTGATGGAATGTTAGTTTAACATTTTTCCACACGCAGGCAATATAACTTGACTAATACTGATTGTTTGTAGGTCCATTTTTGGACAATAAGCAGCGGAATCAAAAGTGTTTTCCTTGTGATGTCTGCGGGAAATCATACATGTATCCAGGATCTCTATATTCCCATAAGAAATTCGAATGCGGAAAAGAACCACAATTTTCCTGTCCAGTACCTGATTGTCCTTATAAATGCAAAACTAAAGGAAACATCAAGCAACATCTGGTACATAAACATAAAGACTTTAGCATTCCTAAGACTAAAGTCTAGAGTCTAAGATATCTTTGGCGGATAATTAACTTTTTCCTAATAATATTTATGAATTTACAATGATGTCTACTATATTAAACAAGTGCTTAAAAATACTTTCTTATCGGGATGCAGGAAATTCGATACAGTAAATCGATGATACTAAATATTATTACTTTTAGAAAGACACAGACGTATGTGCAAAGGTTCAATTCAAGTGTAATTTCATATTGATTTATTATTACTTAAGTAATTTCTAAATATCTTTGAGTGGTGTTGCTTGACATGTGATGTCTCAAAATGCGATTTGGTAAAACGTCTGGTGTCATTGTGTTCTATTTAAATAAATTGTGGGATAGGGTTATTTTCTAAAATTAAAAACCATTAGTTTTAGTCTAGTCGAAAATGCGTTAACTGCTGTTTAAAAAATATCAGGTATTATAGTAATTTAGTTAAAGTTAATCACAATGGTCTGGATTGCAGGATTGCATACAAACTCATTCATATTTTCATCGATTTACTCGACAATCTAGGTAAGGAAGTGTTTTTGGATTATTTTAGTGAAATGTGTAGACTGTTGAATTTAGAAATATTTTATGTACATGTTACCCTTCTTTATCTAAGTATAAACTTTTTTTCTCTGTGTAAAGGAATCAAATAAATGAAATACGAGTAAAGTAATATAAGTATCCAAATGTTATGCAACGATGAGTTGATCTGCAGCAGTTAGGGCAACAAAAGTTTTCAAAAATTTACGATTCAGTTGGATAATTTCTGTTGTTTGTATAGAGATACACAAACAATTTTTATGTGGTTTTGCTGGTTATAAGAAAAACAGAATGTAATATACTCTTATTTAAGGTTATCGACCATTGTTTTTTAAAAATTTGAGCATAAAAGACGTGACTGATTTATAGATCATAATAGTGTTCATATCCTGTATCCGTTTTCTAATTCCAAGAGCTGTAATTAAATTTGATCTTTATACCTAATTACCATATTAGACTGATATCTTCAAATTACCTTAAGTATTTGTAATTTATGTTTAGTTAAACCACCCAGTATAATAGGCTTATGGGCACCTAACAAAGTTTTAAAAGTGCTTAGAAAATATTTAGTTTTTGTAATAATAAATTTGTGGTATAATAAAAAATAAAATACTCATAAACAGTGTGGATGCCAGTTGCTTTATTAGTGCTGTTGTGAATTCTATATTTTTTGCTACACAATGCGTTTCTTAGTGGTGGATATTCTTTTGGTATTTTAAATATTTTCCACGGGGGAGTTGTTATACAGCTTATTTTTTTCAAAGGTCTCACATATCACCATGCATAGTTGTCAATCACGTTTCACAATTAATTGCGGTTGCTGTGCGGAGATGACAACTGATAGTCTTATGTTGACTGTGAAGGACAGAAGGATCCTATACTATAGATACCTGGAGAGAAAGGCACAAGCATTATAACATCTCAGTTGTATTTGGACGCATCTTTATTATGTCACACTGAATTCCGGAAAGACTCGTCGGAATTCAGCAAATTTCTAAATCTGTTTTATGGTCGTTTCTTTCATTATTGTTTTAAATTTGTATTAACCACATATATCTCTTGCTAAAGGTACTATATTTGGTGATATTCAGTGCAATCTTGTTAATAAATATGATGTGTCTTTATTAATGTATTAATACTTCACGAAGTCATATTTTTTGAGAAATTAAATTTTTTAGGTAGACTAACTTAAATTTAAAGAAATATTTTTGTATAGTGTGGTTTGTATGAAATGCCCGTGTGCGATCTTGCATAAGTATAAAAGTTGGGGTTCAATGTGGCAATGGAACTTTCTGTCGTGTATTCATAATTGATTTTCGATATGTATTCCTGATATTTTATGTTTTTTTTAGGTAACCGCAGCTCTGAAGAATTATTGTACTGTTGTAAAAATTGCGGGAAAAAGTACAAATGCAATGCGTCCGTTTATAAGCATCTGAAATACGAATGCAGAAAGAAGTCCCAGTTTTGCTGTACTTTATGTTCATATAAGAGCTTCCATAAGGGGAATTTTAACAGACATCTTTATCTTCGGCATAATATATAACTAATTGTACGATTTAGTGTAATAGGTATTGTAAATTGAATAAAACTATTCTCACATATTTTCATTCGCAAGTGTAGTGTTCTATAACACAGTTCTAGTTAATTTTTACGAGGGCTGTTCTGCTAATTGTTAGTAGCAGACCAGGTTTGCCAGCAACAACAAAAACATTTCGATCAAAAACATTTAGATACATTGAAGGGCTATTCTTTTAACAGTCCACTTATAACTTCAAGAAGTTGAGGTTAAAGTGCAACTGTAACTTCTGATTGGTATATAGAAGTGTTCCTTTCTCAATTCTTTGAAAAATTATGTGATTACCGAAAATGTAAGTCAGCAAACTGCCGCAAAAACTTTATGATCCTACACTCACCGTCCATAAAGTTCAGATCTCACATCCAGCTATTTTTTTTTGTTTCCAGAGATTTAAAAAACATATTAGGTAAGATATTGCCTGTTGCAAATGCGGCAGTTATTAAATATCAGCGGATGGGTAACAACCCTCTAAAAGCGGAGTTCTCTGCTTGTTTTAAGGAGCGGTTTAAAAGAATGAACAAATTTAGTATGGTTAGGAGAAATATTTTAAAAAACAGTTATTTTCATTAAAAGGTTGCTATTTTGATTATAACTAACAGTTAACAAAATAGTCCTCGTAACCAGCTTATAATGGGTTAAACATTTCTAATAGCATGAAGCAGATGTAGCGCATTGATAACAGAAATTAATTGTTCTGGAGTCGTTTGTTGAATTTTTAAAGATAAATGTGGTACTCATGTATTAGGTTAGGGAAATATAATTAATTTATTAAATGCATAAGGACAAATGATTTATAATTAAATCTTATTTATGGGTAGACTAATTTCTGGTAATATCTATGTTTATGTTTATTATTATTACTATTATGGATAAAAGGAAGTCCGAGAGTTAATGTATTCGTATTTTGTACAACATTGAATTAAAGTACTAATTTGTCAGTGCAGTATGTTAAAGTATGAGGCAAGTTGAAGTAAAATAAATAATCCATGCAACGTGTAATTAATAATATTTTCCATTCAGGTATACATTATAATGCAAATGTTATTAACTTTGCAGGTCGAAAAACAACAATGTGTACGGCATGCGGAAACACCTATAAACACAGAAGATCCTTGTGGCAGCATGTAAAATATGAATGTGGAAAGCCACCACAGTTTCAGTGTCACTTGTGCTCGTTTAAAACAAAACTGAAAGGAAATTTGAAGACCCATATTGCCAGTCTACATAAACAGACTTGGTTCTGAATGTAAATTATCAGAAAATAATACTAGTGTATGCATGGAACATATATTCACACTAAATTAAGATCATCAAAAACTATAATTATTTAGGATTTAACAATGTAAAATAAACATAGTAATATGTTTTAGTGATAAAGCGAAGCAAAAAGTATGAAAACCAATGCAGAACAACCTAATATAAGAACTGCGTTTACATTACTTATTAATGAAAGTCAACTGTTAATATCATTTATGTGGGGTCAAAATTTTTGTCTAATCTAAATTATACAAGTTTCTTTCTATTCTAAATTAATTTATTAAATATAGGTATCCCCGTTTTTCCAAAATGTAATTATTTTGTATTACTGAATAGGAGATAATTGGAAATAGCGTACGCTAGGTACTGAGTTAAATATGAGACTTCAAATTCATGTTATAAATCTCCTATTTTGGAGTTTGATGTAACTTATATTATACGTTACTATTCTAATCTATATTGTTTATGTAATAAATAGAGTGACATATCGGTTTCTTCCGATATCTAATTACTCTATAAAAACTACGCTTTATTTTGTAATGGTTTATAGTTATGTTATATTATAAATATATTAACAACATATTTAAGGATAATCTTGATATTCTTAATTTGTTATGTAACGCCAATATGTTAAGAATGAAATTGTGGGAAGTGTCCGAATATATTTCAATGTTGCCAGATGTCTCTTTGTTCGAGCGTTTAAACGTAAAAGCATCCTACAGACACACGCGAAGTTGAAACACAGGCAACATATATTTTAATTTATATTTACTTACTTATCCGCATCCTTCTTCTACCTTGCAGTGTCACGGGCTAATTTATATTTTTTTTATTTTTTTATTTTGTATGTATTATGTATCTTACTTGTCGTTGAATAAAACTTTAATAGATGTTCTTCCAAAGTAGAGCAGTACTATCACGTCAGTTACCTATGTTTGAGAAGCAGATATGAAATTGATTATACATCAGTCGATGCACTTTGGTTTTGTGTGTTTGTTCGTTAAACAATTGAAACAACTGTTAGGGCAACTTATGGGTTTTTATCGCTATTTTGCAATGGTTTATAAAATCAGCTGTATTTCTTCTTTTTCTTTCATATAGGACATGCGTCTGTCTTTTCTCACTCCTCATTGAGGACCTCTTGCAGTCACTCCTCACATTCCAGTTTTTAGTAAGTATTTTTACATCCCTGACAGAGTATGGTAATGCATAACCAACAACTGTGTTATTATCTGCAACAAATTTACTATATGAAAAGGAGAAGTATCGTGAAGATAATTTAGGGGGATATATGAAAAATTTTAGAAATCAATACTGAATAAAGTGTTCCAACAAAATAGGGTTTTTAAATTGACGGCGTGTAGGTTAGGAGCAGATCGCTATCGAATTTTGGCTTGACAGAAAGGGTGGTGCAGCCGAAAAGCGGCTCGACGAGGAGAGGGTACAGATTACGGGTTGAACTTAAAAGTAATTTGGACTGGACAGGTATTGTACTTCTATACTCGTTGGGGCTTCTTTCTGCGTGGTGAGAAAGAGTGGGGTTGCGCTGCGGGTACTGGCTACGTGAACACGCTCATTGTCAGGTGTCAATGAATCACTAATTGTCCAGGCAGCAAAGGACAATTGTCTATTGCAAATTAAGGTGGCAACGTACAAATTTTCACATATTAATTGTGTTTAAATCCAGAATTTGCACTGCACAAACATCACAGTGTAGGTATTTTATTAGTCTTTTGTTTTAATAGTTTTATTACGGATTTCATAAAAACTCATAGTTATTTTGCAAAGAGTAATTGTGTTTAGTATTCTCATTTATTTTGAGGACAAAGATTACAGAAACCACTGTAGTAACAAAAACTGCTCTGCTTTTTCACTCATTTATCCGGTCTGGTAAAATTTGGGAATTACTAAAAAAATTTTCTGCCCACAAAATGTAGCAATTTATTGTCATTTGGAGTATAGAAATAGTTATTTATACCTATACCATTGTTTCAAAGTAGAAGTTGGCAGACCACGATTAAATTTTGCAGCACGAGCGTAAGGAGTACTGCAAATAAGCAAGATCTGAAAATCTATTTTCAAATAGAGATGTACACAAAAATTTGTCTACGATTGGGAATTAATATTAATAAAAAATACGTAATAATGAAACGTTCCAGTTTAATATTTAAAAGCGGTCCGCAATGATTTTGCAAACTGTTGCTATTAGCAGTAATATCCAAAGAACTTAGATCTGCAATTGTCAACTGTCTCTTACCAAATGACGTCAAGAAACCATATTTTTCGGACCGATTATAGACAAAATTAATTTGTAATATGGCAATCATAAAAAAAACCTGGATTATTTTACAGGAATTTATAATATGGCATTGAACAGCACTATATCAGTAAATGAGTAATTAAAAAATGTTAATTGTTTTAGGTGGTGGCAGTAAAATTCCATTCATCAGAGACTTCAATGGACGATTTGCTTGCATTAGGTGTTCTACTTCTTACAAACATAAGAGTCATTTATTTTGGCATATGAAGTATGAATGTGGTGTAGAACCACGATTTAAATGTTTAATTTGTAATCGTAAATTTAAGAGAATGTACCATCTTCGTTCTCATCTTGTTACTCATCGCTAACCTGATATGAAGAAAATAATGAAATGCAAATACAGTGTTGTTTTATAATTGGTTCATATATTAAAAAACACAACAACCCACACTCCTACCCTACAGCCAAATTTATAGACCCTCCAATTTCACGGGAAAAATCTCAAATAACCCAACTTATGCATCTATCGTAAATAATAATAGCCATTTCACTCAAACGTCTGATGCTAACTCAAGCAAACAACATACAACTGACACTAATGCCACTTTATCTAATTTCCTCCAAGTTGTAATAGAATTAATTACACCCTACTTTGAACAAAAAAAAATTCTCATCTCACTTATTCCTATGCTATTCACAAATGGCTTCTACAAATAAGTTAACCCAACTCAATTGGAATGGACGACTCGAATATTGTGGCAAAGTATATGAAAACTAGCGCTCAAGGAACACTTAAATAGACTCATAAGACTAGTAAGACACGAACTGATCAATATCGAATCTCTTCTTACCATAATCACATAGATTCTCTTAATTCAGGAGACAACAAAATCCTAAAGCAACCTATGCTCACTCCAACACTTAAACACTTAGACACGAATGGCAAACATATTCTGAGGATTAAGAAAAATGCGAGCTATTTGCAGTACATCTGGAAAAGACCTTCACCACTACACAAAACACCGGCACAAGTAAAGCCCAACTAACAGAAATTAATAAAATCAATTTCAACCACACAATACTTACTGAACCGGTTTCTTCAACAGAAATGAAACAACACATCAAGAAACCTAAATACAAGAAATCGCTGGGACCAGATCTAATTCCCAACTTCTCAAAAACCTCCCAGACAAATCCATATTTCACTTAAAAGCGATATTCAATGTGTGCCACAGGAGAGGATACTTCTCCACTGTTTGGAATCAAGCAACAATATTAATGTTCCCAAAACCTGGCAAACAACATAATAAGTCTGTAAACTATTGCCCAATAAGCTTCCCTTCGACTGTATCCAAACTTTTTGAGAGAACTGTACACACACGACGTAATAACCACCTAAAAACCCACAACATAATTTCACGATTTCAATGCAGATTCAGGAATTCACACTCGACAACTCATCAAATCTTCTGAATCACAGAAATAGTTGAAGGATTTGAAAACAAATTGCACACGTTATAGCATATAGCACAAGCATTTAACCGCAACCGGAGAGAAAGACTTATTCATAAATTGGTAATGATGCGTATACCACCATACTTAGCACACACAATCAAATCATTGGACACACGACCTTCCAAGTGAAAGTAAACACCTCCACCTTGAATACCCACCATATCCGAGCAGGTGTCCCACAAGGATCAATCTTGGGTCCAACCTTGTTCAATATTTACATGTACGACATTCCGACATTACCTAGCTTCAACATGGCTATGTACGCAGATAACACGACGATTATCAATCAAAATTATGACATTAACACAGCAGCCAATAACCTACAAACAGGGTTAGCTTCCGGTGATTTAGGTACTGGTTGTATCATTTATAAAAGAATACACAAATTATTTTGTTGTTTAGGTGGTGTGAATGCATTTTTATATTCCCTAGTTGGAAACTATCATGTCATATGCTGCAGATGTGGGCTGTTGCACCTACCTATAAACATAAGATGAGCTTATCTTGCTATCAGATTAAATACAATGTTTGCAACCATAGATCTCCATTCTAAGATTTCGAAATGTGTTCCTAACGTTTGTACCTATGCATTTGGAGTGAGTTAAGCAACCTTATGTTCTAATTTCATTTGTATACCAACAAATTTGCAATAAAAGGTCAGTTTTAGGAACACGTGATGTTCAATACATTACAAATCAGGACAGTAATTTTGATTAATTAAGACGAGGATTGAGATACAAATAAGTTGGACTCAGAATAGGTTAAGAACAAATGTGGTTTGAACCAAAATACTATATTGAAACACCGATAGAACAACAAATATGTTATACTCTTTCAATATTTTTGTATCTTAATTTTTGTTTACGCTTTCAGTTATTTTCCGAAAAAAGTTTGATTACGGTTTCCCTAATGGGATTAAAAGGGGCACATTTTAAAATTATTTTGACATACAGGGTGCTCCAAAAAAGTATTACTTTTTAAATAGAACACCCTGTATATATTTATGGTTATTTAAGCCTTTATAAGTTCTACGTTCAATTCCAACTTTTCTTTTAAATTGCTTGTATCGTTTCCAACTTACGAACGTTTTTGGTTTTTTTCTTGTCAACATCAAGCATTTATTTAAAACATCACAGTTTCGCCACTTTTGAATATTTGTTCCCTGAACATTGAGGCGGTTGTCATTTAGGATACAAAAATACCGGTTCAACTTTCAATATCTTCACTCTTTATTTTCTCAATTTTTTTAAATGTGTCGCTATATTTAATTGCAGGAATAAATAGACCCTTAAATTTCATTAATTTTGACCCCAACATGTTGTACTTTAACCTAAAGAGTGTTAGAGAATGAAACTTTCAGTAAATAAATCACGATAAATATGTACTATTTGTCACATGGTTTCTAATAGTGCTGGTAAAAAACCCATTTGACGGTTTTTTCATAAATCGAAAACCGGTAAACTGGTTAACCAAAAACCTGAATATAACCCGTACATAAATAGTTTTGTGAATCTGTTTAAAAATCGGTTTATTATCCAGTTTAAAAACCTGTTTATAAAACGGATTAAAATCGATTTATAATATAATATAAACTTGTATTATTAAGAACAAACTTTTAGATTAATTAATAAATCTGTTTTTAAACCGGCTTATAAACCGGTTCTACAACTGGTTCACAAACAGTTTCTTAAACAGTTTTACAAGCTGGTTCTTAAACAAGTTTACAAACCGTTTTTGAACATGTTTACAAACCAGTTCGTTAATCGGTTTAAAATCAGATTATTGGTTAATCAGTTTACTGGAGTTCGATTTCTGACCACGGTTAACCATCAAATCGGTTTTTTACCAGCACTATTATAAACCATGCACCAAATAGTACACATGTATCGTGATTTTTTATTAAAAGCTTAATTTCTCGAACACTCTTTAGATTAAAGTACAACATATTGGGATAAAAATAAAGGAAATGTAAGAGTCTATTTATTCCAGTAATAAAATATAGGGTGTTCTATTTAAAAATATTGAGAAAATAAAGATTGAAGATAATTGAACCGATATTTTGAACACCCTGTATTAAAGTATCTCGTTTTTATGAAACGTTAGTATTTTTGTATTCTAGATGATAACCCCTCACTTTTCACGGAATAAATATTCAAAAGTGAGGAAAATATGATGTTTTAAATCAAAGCTTGATATTGACAAAAAAAAATCCTAAAAATGTTGATAAGTTGGAATCGCTGCAAATTAAAAGAAAATTTGGAGTTGAACGTAAAACCTTTAGGGGCTTGAATAGCCGTAAATAAATTATGTGTCAAAATAATTTTAAACTGTGACCCCTTCAACCCCATTAGGATCATCCTTGTCAAACTTTCTATCGGTAAAAAAGTAAAGGCGCAATCAGAGACCGGCGCACTAAATGGACACCCTGTATATATCCCAGTCGTTTAAATTGGCCCGTAGCCAGGAACGTTGGGGAAGGTAAAATTCAAGCCTTTATAACTATTTGTCTCTGTCTCCACCTAGCTATGAGCTGTAGTGAATAAATAGATTTTTAAAAATTTATTACAAACTATTAATACCATCGTTTCCAGGTCTGCATAAAAATGAACGCTACATATGTGTAAGATGTGGTTTGTCCTACAAACAGAAAGGAAATCTTTCGAGGCATATTAAATATGAATGTGGAGTTGATCCAAAATTTATATGTACCTTTTGCCATCGTGGCTTTAAACGCAGAAACGAGCTGAAGGTACACGTCACGTTGAGACACTTGAAAACAGCGTATAGGGATTAAAATTTGAATCCATGGTTAAGCAAATTTTATACTATTTTTTTATGTATTGCTGGTTCAATTATTGAAATGTGATCTTCATTTGAGTAAAATATTTGAATGTAAGAAAACTGTGTTTAATTTACTTTACCCTACAGAGGGCGGGCCCGGTGTCACAGACCGACGCTATATTTATTTCGTTAATATATGGCTGCATGGCTTGCTCCCACTTAGTAGCTGGCTAATTCTGTTGTTTGGACGTTATTCTACGAGAAGAAGACTATAGAACTTTATGAGGATTCCACTTGATATTAGGGGTACTTTCAATAATAAAGGACTTTGAAGCAATTTGGTGTGACTGTGTGACTCAAGATGGCGGATATTCCAACAGCCAATCAGAAAGATGACCAAAATTGACCACACTGTCCTTATATAGCGACTGTAGGTCTATCAGACCGATGTGCCCTCTGATGTTCAAAAATTTCACGCGCCCCCTGTAGGGTTAATAAATAGAAGGAACTATGTACTACAAAATTTCATTGCAAAGCCGTCATACTGACCATGTGACTACTCAATCTTGGAAATAATTAATTAAAAGGGCATAATATCCTTAAAAAATCGTTTTATTAAAGCAACTAGTAATGTACGTGTTCTTCATTTGCATTCGAGCATCTTTACCAAAAATAAAATGCTTATTGTGGTAGATTTTGAAAACAGTGTTACACCATTTAGTGTGTAGCAGTGGACAAAGCGTGAGTAAAATCCTTCAACTGAGTTTAGTTCAGTGGGAGAGCTTCTGGTTCTAGACCAGAAAACTTAGGTTTGATCCCTAACAACTTCAACAGCCACAAAAATCTAGGGGCGACTCCACTAGAATTCCTAAATTTGGCTTTGACAATCAAGGGGTTATAACTCCTAAACCAATGCTCCAGCAAGGGGAATGTTTACTACAAGGCTGATCACGAACGTAAAAAGAATCTTAGAGAATTTTGATCCGGAGATTCAATATGAGTTGGTTAGTATTGAGGACGGTTCATTGGAACCCCTCGGTCACATTAATATCCTTTATCTAATCGACGTGTCTGTCCGGGACGCTGGTCTGTCCGGCACGCTGTTTTGTCTGTCTGGGACGCTGTTTCAGCAGCCAAACTGTAAGAGATAGAGAAAAAAGTTATTAAAGTTAAATGTTTGGAATGGTCATGTCAGGTCAGGAACCGAATTTTAGTCTCCAACACTAATTATTATCTTAATTATATCCTAATCCTAACTTTTTAGGTTAGATTGTAGGCAAATTTTATCAAGGCGAATGCGACTGGTAGTTTGCTACCAACAATGACGTCATATAAGTACGTGTGGTGAATACGCGTTCTATTTGCAAAACGGTCTTTTTTGTTTTATTAAATGAAACATTTGTCTCACTGGACTGCTAGTTTAACTTAAACGGCATGTACGCGTACGTCGATTAGCTGTCATTTGCGGCCTCGACTCGCGGCTAAAAACGGTGTTTTATCGAAAGTGTAGTGAAAACTAAAAGAGGAAAAGTACAGATCAGAAGGAACTAAGTGAAGTGAGAGCACAGGACAAAAAGTGATAAATACAAAACAGGGAAACAATACAAAATTTGAGAATAAGCAGAAAAACGGAAAATATGGAACCGGAAAGAATTTATCCCTCATGTGGTTTATTTGCCTCGCCCCTACGGGCTTCTGCAACTAAATCCACATTTGTGATAAAAAGTTAAACTTTAGTGCCTTGGTATACAAATAACTATTTTACTGAGAAATCGGGAAAATGTGATTTATGAAATTTATTATTTTTGTAGACCAGGATATCTGGGTTTGATGATCAATGATTCCAGCAGCGTTAAAATTCTAGTGCCAACTCCTTTGCGATTCCCCAGTCTGGCTTTGGCAACCGTGCGGTCAGAGAGGGAGGGCTGATATTCCAGCAGTGGGGATGTAACAACAAGGATGATGATGAATACGATTACTATATTACTATATCGTGTGTTCAAAACAAAATACATATGGCTTGGCCGCTATCGAGACATTACAATTCATATTGCATTATGACACAATAATATGATTATCTATCCTCAAATTTGAGAGAAAAAATACTTCTTTAGTGATTATTATTAAAATACTGATCCAGCAAGCTTTGTAATGTCATTCTATATATCACATTTAGCAAATTCAGCTTGGCGTGATATATGCAGTTAATATCAACGTCCATTTCAATCGGTTGATTCCGATTTGATATTGCTGATTTATATCGCCACTTGTTGATTTGTCACCGATCCACTGCAAGGGCATCGGCCTCCCTTCTTTGAAGAGTTTGAGTGCTAAGACTTTTATAGTGGATTCGGCGCTAAATTTTGGTGGTACTTGTAGTCACTGCAAATCAAACCCAGATTTTATGGTCTAGAACCAGAGATTCTGACCCGTTTCCTGTGGTTGTAATTTTTATAAAAGAAAAGAAAGAAATAAACACATTTATATTCAGAGCTATTAGTTGTCGCTATAACTAGTGGTGCAGTCTTGGGCTTGCTGAGTAGAAAGATTCAGTTTGATTCTTGGCAGTACCATACAGTAAAAAATATTTAGTGCTGCAACACACCACATTTAATGCTTAAATCTCTTAAAAGAGGACAGACTGCTGCTTAAGCCCTGAAGATGTTGACAAGAAGATCAATTTTTACGTTACTGTCTCATATAGTATTATGTGTTTTGTACATACTAATTTGGGGCTTTATTTTAATCTTTAAACTTCTTGTTAAGCTATGCTACTAACCCGGCTAATTATTTTATTATTTTACGTCAAACTTCATTCGAATTTCAGAATTTTTGGTTTTGGATTCGATCGTTCCTCCAGAAGGAAATGAAGTATTGCTTTCACTTCTTCAAAAATCCCCTATGATGGATAATCAAAATCCTAGCGGAGGCAATACTCTGCGAAAGTTTAAAAGATTGACTGATCAAGTAGTTCGTCCAGGATACAGCAGTGATTCTCAATTTGTCTGTCGTCACTGTGGAAAACGTTATCGTTGGAAATCTACCATGCGAAGACATGAACTGGTAGAATGCGGAGGAAAAGAACCGAGGTATCGTTGCCCTATTTGTCCTTATCGGGCTAAGCAGAAGGGTAATTTGGGGGTTCACATTCGTAAAAACCATTTAACTGCTTGATATTCACAAGTCTGTGTCTATTTGAAATGTGAAAATATGTACGTATGGTGTTTTATATGCTGTTAATTAAGGTATAAGGTGTAAGAGTATCTTTGTGATGTTAGGAAATTATTGAGTTCTCAACTACAAATAACAGTTACACCTGGATAAATCCATAAGTGTTTTGCAAAATAATTTTTTGAACGAATTAGGTTATAGTCACTGAAAGTTACAGTACAGGAAAATATTAGATCACAAAGAGCATGTTTTCAAGAGTGTTGTGGCAATTTTTTAACATTGGTAAGTTATTAAGTAGCATGATCCAAAAATGGTACTGCAATGCACAAGTTAGGTTTAGTGCAAGAAGACTATACTAAGGATACGCAACTTCCTATGACGGCTGTATATAAAAGCAGCCCCAATGCCGGGGATAGCCGTCGCTGCGCTGTTGACAGCGTGTACTATCTTCGGTCATTTTCGTTCGTTTTCGCTGCCGTTTGAGAGTTGGAAGCGAGCTAAATTAACCTGTAATCGCGGTTAAAAGGCAGTTTACGGTTGTTAATCAAATGGAGTGTATTTCAAGTTAGTGTGTTATTAATTGTTAAAACATGGTCCAAATTTCCAGTTACACTCGGCAAATATTTGACATTGACAGTTCACGAGTTTTGTGAATGGATAATAGTACACGACGACCGCCATATTTGTCAACTTTTAACTGTCCGCTCAAAACGCGAGTTGCGTCTCCTTAGTATAGTCTTCTTGGTTTAGTGTTACATTATAATAAACTCATATTGCATGTTATAGACCATATATTGTTACAATTTACCATAGTTCTTTAAGTATGTAGGATAATCATATTTTTTATGATATATACATAACCTTAAAGATATTCATCGTCTACATATTCATACTTGAAAGCTTTATGCCTGTTAAGTTTGAATATCTAATGGTTATATTTTATATATTTATTATTAACTCGCAATAAACAATGAATTACTTTTAACCTATAGCATCTTGTTAATACATATTTGTTGTAATAGTGCACACTTAGGTATCTTCTCAAACAATTTTGATGAAAGTTAATAAATTATTATTATATATGGAAACAGTTTATTTATATATAGATAATTATTTTATATCTTTTAGCTTGTTTCTTCGTTCAGAATAGATCTGATTGACAAACTAATTTCATATTCAAATGTTTACAGTTAAATAATTTATGAAACCTAGTAAACGCGGTCCACGATTCGACTTTACAAACCCTTTTTATACAGCGCTCTGCATTACCTGTGCTGTCAGAATATGGTAAGTTTTTTTATTTGTTGGGTTTCCCAGACAATGAGCAGCCCCAGATGTCGGAATTCTTCGAGGGATGTCTTTGAGCTGTTCCACGGCCCTCAATACGATACTTATGTGTAGCAAGGGTGCAATTAATGGTTTGTTATACGGCGTTTGAATTTTATTATCTGAAGAAACTACGTAGGATATTGGTTGAACTTTATTTTGGGTCAATTTCTGAGGCTTTCACGGCCATTGTCATTAAGTAACAAACGTCTTTCGGGATTGGACCGTGTCATGATTGATATCGAAGAACTCAACGTTTCGCCCACTTTCGTAAGGGGCTTCATCAGGAGGAAAAAGCAAAAAGAGCACGGTAACTCAACGTGTTAACCATGCCAGAGGCGAAACTCTTTGTAAGGGAAGGAATAGAAGTCGAGTTTCGCCTCTGGTTTGGTTAACACTTTGAGTTACCGTGCTCTTTTGCTTTTTCCTCCTGATGAAGCCCCTTACAAAAGTGGACGTTTGTTGAGTTCTTCGATCTCAATCATGACACGATCCAATCCCGGAAGTCGTTTGTTACTTTATTTTAGGTTATTTTGGCTAAAGTTTTGGTTTGAGCAAAGTCATTGGTATTTCACTACTCAGCTATTTTTAATAAGATGTATAAAATGGTATATTGTAGACGTTAATGTGGCCTATACCTTAATTAAATATAGCTGTTATTTTTCTTTATAATGATATCAAACAAACTAAATCTAAATGAAAGTTTTTATGGAAATGGATTACTGGAGGATCTGCTGCGGAGTATCTAGCGTGTAAGGAATACGGAGATACGAGAAAGAATGGAAATATATATTAATGTAATAGAGACCGAAGAAGTAAAGCGATTGAGATGGTACGGACATGTACCATGTACAGAGAATGACAGAGGAGCGATGGCCAAAGAACTTGTGGATATGGGTCTCACCGTATAAACGAAAGCGAGGTCGGCCAAAGCAAATATGGAGAGATGACGTAGAAGAAGCGATGATCAGTAGACATCTGCAAGAGAAAGATTGGAGGAACTGAAATAAAAAAATGGGAACTAGGATGTGAGAGGCGGCCACTGCTGTAGTACAACACCCTTATACAGTGAAAATTCATGAACTGCGAACACGAGTAAATCAAGGCGAATTTACGATTGCCTAAAAATACGCTAAGACCGATGGACAGTCGGTCTAAGGTACTCTGATATTAATCCACGGGTCGTCTGCGTTGATTGTTTAAGTAATTGTTCAACGCAGACTCCTAGTGTAATTTTTACTTCCTTTTACGATAAAGGAAGTATTGGATTCACCCCAAAAATTCGAAATTGAGTTTTCAACAGATCTTCACGTTTTAGAGTCCCCTGATCCCAAAAAACATATTTTTTTTCATTGGTCTGTGTGTCTGTGTGTCTGTGTGTCTGTCTGTCTGTCTGTCTGTCTGTGAACAGAATATCTCAAAAACGGAAAGAGGTATGGCTTTGAAACTTCATATATAAGTTTTTTGTACTATGCAGATGCGACAGCAAGCTTTTGAAGAAAATCGCATAACCGGAAGTAGGTGTTTACTCTTGTGATTTTTCAGTTTTTTTCGATTTTTTCAAAAACGGCTCTAACGATTTTTTTCAAACTTTACATTTTTATTACATTTTTAATGTGCATTGACGTGAGATAGGTGATTTTCCAATTGAATACTTCTAAAGTGGGTTTCTTTTGTTTTTTTTTCTATTTTTTTTATTAACTCCTATTTTAAATAGAACACCCGGTATATTATTACATTTTTGAATTCTCCTTAAAATTTTAGAGAAAATTTGTCTCTTCAACTAACGCTCTATTTTGTACCGTTTTTGTAGAATTCGTAATTTTTTAAAATTTTTGACAAATGCTTAAAATAAAAAATTAAATTTTTGACTAATTATAAGATAACTGTAAAAGGAAGTTGTGTGAGTGTATCACACCAGATTTTTTTAAATTAATTATTATATCACAGATAGAATGTATGAGGTAGGTACTGTTATTCTGTGATTAATTCGGGTGATAAATTCAGAGTTGAAAAACAGGATTTTTAGAGATTAACAGTACAGTAAAAGAAGGTAGTTCTTAAAGTAAAACGCATTCTGAAGACAGAAATAATTCTTCCGAACAAACTAACTCAGTAAAAAAAAGGTGCAAACAAAAATAAAACTATTTTTATTTCAAACAACAAAATTCAAGAAGTTTAAATTAGCTCTTGTTCAAAGAGCCTGCCTTCTTTCGCTAAACAATATCCTAAGCGATCATAGAAACGTATTAGTGCTAGTACTCTGAAAAACCCTTTTAATTTTTAAACGCGGTTCTTCAAATCTTTAGTTGTAGTGAAAACGACTTTTCAGAGGAAGTTTTAGGCGTATCTGTCACAGTTTCACAAAATTCCATACTTCTGAAATGGCCAACGGGAAGAATATCGCAGCTAAATCTACTAGTTCTGCAATTTATTTAAATAAATAGTCTGGATAGTCATTAGCGGTAATACAAACCTCTTTTAAATACCTGCCTTCATTGAGAACATTAGGGCTTTTGTGCTTTTGGGGAGAAACACATCCAAAGTTTCCAAAATTTGAAATAACTCCATGTAACATTGATAACAATAAAGAACGCCTATTTTCAAATGTTGTGAAATAATTTTGAATTTCCCAGACCGTTGGACCCTGATAATACCATTTTACAATTTGCACTGATCCGTTGCTTCGTAGTTATCGATTTTAAGATAGCAATGACAGCAGATATTATCTACTGACAAAATACGCGAACTGTCAAAGTTAAATTCTCGGCATTTGTAAATTCGACATATCGTCTGCCGTGTTCGTAGTAAGAAAAATCTCTCTGTATACAGTGTGTCTATGGATGGAGTTGACAATAGGAGAAAAATCTTTATTATTAATTTTACGACAAAAAATTATTCTTTATAAAAAAAATGCTTGTCACGAAAATAAGATTACCATAGAAAAATCTTAGATTTGATGTACAGGGTGAGAAAAAAGTAAGAAAACATGAAAATGTTTCAAGAGGCAATTATCAATATTTATTATTTTACACAAAATATTTATAAAACAAAGCTGTTTTTAATGTGAAATGAAGCTTCAATACAAAATTTTTGATCAAATATGAACTGAATGAGCCATTAACCATTCGTAAGTGAAATGTGAAAATATGAATTTTGCTCGAGATAAATACCTAGTAAGTGGAAGGTGAAAGCAGTGAATGCTATACTAAAACCGTCTCTTGTTGAGTTGTTTGCTGCTGAAATGTTATCAAGGGCAGTGACAGCAACACTTCAGCTTTTGGAAATGGCTTCTGGAGAAGATGCTCCATATCAAACCACTTGTTATGTATGAGTGTTTTATAGAAGGTAAACTCCAAAGGTAATAAAAGATAGGGTACACCGTCAGGTTCTAAAACTGATGAAAAGGTTGTCAAAATTTCCATTATCTGCGCAATTCCGTAAATGACTGTTACAGAAGACATTGTTATTAGTAGTTTGGGTGTCAGGGTAAAGTTTGTGTCTTGTTGAAGAACAGAATAGAAAACACAAAAGTGTTTTCACCAGGAGCAGAAGGTGGTGCAGGCGTGTGGCTTGTTTTTATTGCCAAACTTGTGTGTTTTAACTCTCTCAGATAAGGATTTTCATATATAATGCAACTAGTGGGTTCTTGATTATCAAATAATCATTTCTGTTTACACGAGATATATTCTTTGGCAATTACGCGAGTCCGAAGGACGAGCGTGATTGCCTAAAACAATATATCAAAATGATTTGATAATCGAGAAGACACGAGTTGCATTCGGCTAGATTATATCACGAGTTAATAAACAACGTTTGAATAGTGTATTTTAAATATTAAAAGTACAGTTGATGTGGTTGTTATGACAATTGTACTGACAGCAGGTAACGTGATGTTTGTGAAGGCGTGTGATTATCACCTATTAATCAGGAAGGTATGTGATTGCCAGTTGCTATGTACATTATTAAAAGTTAGTACATGCATTACTATGCATTTTGTCGTTTTTCATTGGTTGATGTTAGAGGGAGTGGTATAATCAACCATATAGAAGCATTGGTTTGCATTTTATTTCATGGGTGTAAACAGTTTTGATTTTAGGTACATCATTCCTGCTTGAGGTTTATATCTGCTCTTAATGAAACAAAAGATATCAATCAAAAACATCTTTAATTCGTCACGTGAAATATGACTGTAGCAAAGAACCAATGCTTTGTTGCCCTATTTGTCCATATCGCGCTAAACAGAAGGGTAATTTGGGGACTCACGTTTGTAAATACCCTCCAACTGCTAGATATATACAAGTAAATGCTGTTAATTAAGATACAGCAAGCGCTCGATAACGTAAACACCGGACAATGAAAACATTGCGCTAATGTAAACACAAAATTCATACTATAGGACCAAACAGAATGCCCGATAACATAAACAACCTGTACAGTTCGATAACGTAAACAGTCCTTGGCGACGATTAGTCACCGATTTTTGTAGGGGATTCCCCTCTGCAACACAGCTGAGTTGATCGTATGGGTTTGCATTTCATTTTAGTCATTGTTGAACATAGGCGCTAATTTATGCAGAATAAAATAGTAGTTTATTTTTCTTCTGATTCATAATATGTTTTGTTTTTTATTGTGTTATTAAACGTTTCTTTTAATGTGTTTATTAATAAATTCAAGCTTGCTAATGTAAACATTTCGACAATGTGAACACACTTGGTTTGAATTAGATGACATTATCGAGCGTATTACCTTTTTTGACCTAGAGGATCATCTTCGTGATGTTTGATAATCAACTTTTTAAAAATAAACACTTTGTTTTATACAATATATTCAAACTCTGATTCTTTGAAAATTGTCCAAAGACTGAAATATGTCAGAGTTTAAATATATGTGTATTGCATGAAACAAGTCACGTCTTTCATTAATATTTTAAGAGTTGACTAAAAATGTTTCATGAAGTGCCAACCGCGCAATCAATTAATGTTATCCACTAGTATCTCCTTAACATATGATTGTTGTAATATTAATATTAACTAGCAGTCCAGTGAGACAAATGTCTCATTTAATAAAACGCGTATTCACCACACGTACGTATATGACGTCATTGTTGGTAGCAAACTACCAGTCGCATTCGTCTTGATAAAATTTGCCTAGAATCTAACTTAAAAAGTTAGGATTAGTATAATTGAGATAGTAATTAGTGTTAGAGACTGAAATTCGGTTCCTGACCTGACATGACCTTTCCAAACATATAATTTTAATAACTTTTTTCTCTATCTCTTACGGTTTGGCTGCTGAAACAGCGTCCCGGACACACAAAACAGCGTCCCAGACAAGCCAATTATATATATGGATATTGCAGACTTAGTACTGAGATAACTTCTCAAATAATCTTGATGACAGTTAATAAAATGTAATTATATATGGTAACAGTTTATTAATATATTGACATAAACATATTTTTTGCACTTTCGGGTTGGTACTTTAGTCACTTATTTCAGGGACTAAAGTAGCTCATTTAATCTCTAGAGACTTAAGTAATTACTTTAGTCCTTCGAGACTAAAGTATAAATGTTACCCTTAACTATGGTAAATGTATGTACACACGAGGTTAGTAGGTTAGGTTTTGTTTGTCATTTAACACACATTGACGGAAAACTTAACCTGCAAATCTCGAATTTGACATAGACTGACAATACATTTCAGTACTTCCAACTGATTCAGGCTATCCGAGGCCTGCTGTAAAATTGTAAAATTGTAATTGTCAATTTCCAAATAGCGCTCGGCTCGGAGCTTGACCTTTCGCGTATCCTATTTCACGTGCGCGCCTATTCAAGACTCGCGGCGCGTAGCGCGCGGTTTGCTTGTATGATTTTAAATTTTTAAGCATTTGTCAAAAATTTTCAAAAATTAAATTTTACAAAAACGGTACAAAATAGAGCGTTAGTTCAAGAGACAAATTTTCTCTAGAATTTTAGTGTTCTATTTAAAATAGGAGTTAATAAAGAAAATAGAAAAAAAAATAAAAGGAACCCATTTTAGAAGTATTGAACTGGAAAATCACCTATCTCACTTCAATACACATTAAAAGTGTAATAAAAATGTGAAGTTTGAAAAAAATCGTTATAGCCGTTTTTGAAAAAATCCAAAAAACTGAAAAATCACAAGTGTAAACACCTACTTCCGGTTATGCGATTTTCTTCAAAAGCTTGCTGTTGCATCTACATAGTACACAAAACTTATATATGAAGTTTCAATGCCATACCTCTTTTCGTTTTTGAGATATTCTGTTCACAGACACACACACAGACAGACAGACAGACAGACCAATGAAAAAAAATATGTTTTTTCGAAAACTGTCATCAAATGTTGACATTTTCGTTAAATTCTCAGTAAGCAAAGTGTAATTTTTAGGAACTTATTTGTGATTTTATTAATTAAGTAACCCACATCAGTTTTATATTAAGTAACTTAAAATTTCAATAGATACTAATAACTATTATAAACATGACTAATTTATGTTGTACTACATGTAAATTGAAGGTGCTGATATTGCAGTGAGTTAAATTTATACGTCACTTTGACGTTTGTTAAACAATTCAGCAGGCCGTGGTTCAAAAATTAATTGTTTATGAAATATAAAATTGTCAATTAACGTTGACAGTTACCTTATTTAATTTTTTTTATTCTCATACTACTTAGTTTTATTGCAGTTTTCGAAAAATCATTGTTTGCATCTCGAATTCGAAATGCTTTTGCGTTCTCGAATGGGTATTTTGCCTCGCTAAAGCTCGGCAAAATAACTTCCATTCTCGAACGCAAAAGTAGCATTTCGCATTCTAGATACAAAAATAGCCATTTTGGGATCAGGGGACTCTAAAACGTGAAGATCTGTTGAAAACTCAATTTCAAATTTTTGGGGTGAATCCAATACTTCCTTTATTGTAAAAGGAAGTAAAAATACAAATAAAAAAAAGGGCTGATAAATCTAGTTAGTAAAACATAAAAAAGAATGAAATAGAAATTTCTTTGTTTTTTGGATATAACTCATAAATTATATCAGTATTAGAATGTGCAACTTTCTGATTTATTTCTATATGAAAATCTGGCAAGAGAATTTATTAAATTATATTGGAAACGCCCAAATAAGAACAAGTATTAATAAATAATTAATATAATTGGTGCATGGAGAGACACAAGAAAGAAAAAAATTCGTATTTTGTACAATTTATTTTTATTTAAAGGAATAAGTTGAAACTATTTCAGATAAGGATTTTCAATCATATAGAAGTATTTTTTTAAAATGTAGTTTTATTTGTAACCATTTACACACAAAGAAGCTGGGTAGCGCAAAACCTTTCCCCAGCCTGGGCTATCGGTACCCGGGTCCAGTGAGACCATTTACAGTTGAGCACCAAATTAATTGTGCTCTACTAAGAACCACAGAGCTAAGAGATAGAGTAACATGGTCTACACATCACCAAAACAAACACTTAGCATAATGGTTGCTACACATGCTGAAAAGGTGCGCTTTAACATTGTAACCCAAAACCGGGGCAAGTTGAGCAATACCCTGCCAGATGCTAGCGTACAAAGCACCAGCTTCTACTAAAGTGATGCTAAAGTAACAAGAGGTAAACGATAATACATACATACATACCTACATTTACACACAGTATTATTCTCTTTATACCTATTATTGTAGTGTCTAGGGTAATGAAAGTTTAAGCAGTAATAATCGGATTTGTTGTTTTTAAGTCAAAACTTAAGTAAAATCTTTATCTCTGTATTTTGTTTCATAGGTGTAAACTATTTTTATTTTAGGTACATCACTGCGACCTACGACTTTTACCTGTTCTCAGTGCAACAAGAGATATTCATCAAAAAAAGCTTTAAATCGTCACTTGAGATACGACTGTGGCAAAGAACCGATGTTCCGTTGTGCTCATTGCCCATACAGAGCGCATCAGAAAATACATGTACTAAAACATATCGGCAACACCCACCGCCAATAGGCATAAGTTTTATGTGAATCTTTAGCAGTAATTTATATTTTGTTCTATTCATGTTTTATGTGTACATTGCCGTTGTAGTATTGCAAAGCAAATAAATCTATATATTTTTAAGCTGTTGTAAAGCCTCAATAAATACACCAAATATGCTGTGAAATCGTTGAAGTTGTATTTATTATTTGACAACTATGTATTTTTACTTATTGTCGGGTTTGTTATCTGTGACCGAAAGTTCAACTTACTGTATCGTTGTTGGTTGGTATAACAGCAACAAAATAATCGACTCGTTATAAAATATAACAATTCTAGGATTTGTATTTGGTTACTATGGAAATAACATTCACACACTTTATTTAGGCAAAATATATTTTTTCACGTCTGGAAAAAAAAAACAGTTTATACGATACCAAAATCATAACAGAAATAATGAATTTTTCTCTAGAGGAGAGAAATTTACCTAGGGAGTTTTCATTATGACTGAAACAACAATTATGTCAAATTCGAGGTTAGCAGGTTAGGTTTTGCATCAGTTTTTTCCTTTAAAGTTACTTTTTGGAATCATAAGTATGTGCTGTATATGTTTGAAATAATTTCCAGGAAACCAGTTAAAATTTATTGTTTGTTTAAGTGTCATATAACATATGGTATGTATTTGAATTTGGCCTACTCACCGATCTTGCTTATACATAGGCAATTGTTGCAGATCGCTTTTGTTATTAGTGTGGATGATGATTAAACCAACTAATATAAATAGAAAACAATACCTAATAACATTCGGATTGCCCCGATTTAAGTCATTAATAATATTTTATGTATGAGCAATCACTGTATGAGCTTAATCGGATGAAGTATACATTTACTACGTAATATTGGCCAATGTAAGTGTAGTGTTAGCATTTGCAGTCTTTTTTCCATTATACTTATACTTCATTTACCGAATCGAGTCAGTCTGCAACCCAAGTTATAAATATCAGTGGTAAGTTGATTACTAATATGATTTTATTAAAATTTGGATTATGGGATGTATGTATAATATAAAAGCTTTATAGCGGCTAAATTTAACAACTGTTTCTGCAAAGCTTGAAATCGTAGAATTGTGTGATGTCTAGCTCAAGGAACTCTGCGGATCCTGATCTGAGAATAAATTTACCCCTTAAAAAACGTGAGATAGGCGTGCCTTAAGCAACGATGAAAAAATATGGTATTTCATCTATATTGTTACGTTTTTAACGTTCGGGCTATTTAAAAATTATAACTACGCTTCTTGTATTAAACATTTATTTACAACCATTAGATTAATCATTATTATTTACAAGCACACGAGAATTATCAAGCAGATTTCAAATTACTAAAACTAACGTACTATTTCTACGATACATTTATTTATTATTTACACTGGTTAAACTTCAACTATTTATTTGTTTCACTGTTAACATTAACGATTATTTATGGTTATTTATTTCTATTATTTATATGTACACCGTGCTTTTATTTATGTATATTACGCGAGCATTTATGTGGCGACTTACGCCGTGTGAGCTTGAGCAGAACTGCCTGCTATTCCCGCTCGCGAGTATTTATGTCCCACAAATGAGTCATTCTAGACTTCGCCCGCACATTCTAGCATTCGCAGGTGTTGACTTCGAGCAAGCGTGAGTCACCTGTTGCATCTGCCACGAAGGGCGCTTTCGGAGCGTTTGACCGCGTGACTCATATCTTCGCAGCTGCTTTGAGACCGCTGACGTCACCCGTCTGCGGCTGCTTCCTGAATATTGATCGCGACGGTTCTGGAACAATGTCCGGGGCAACGACCCCAGCCGTGGCTCGTAACAATATAAAGATATGATACATTGATTATGACATTCATAAAGGCAACAATAAAGCCACGTCGTTCTGATCTAAATTTTCACTCGTCATATTAGTGATTTAGGTCCAGCTGATATTTGTAATGTAGGTTGCAGATTTTACTGACTCGGCGAATGTAATATAATTATCAAAATATTTGTCATCTTTGTTTCTTTAAAAAGGGCTTCTGTGCAACTAAACCACTAAGGACATTAATTTTATACATTTGATCATATAGTTTTGAAAATTGTTGGAAATATATGAAATAATTTGAATATGCTACTGCACAAAAAAGATATGTAACCACATTAAAATCATGCCTGCCTCACTCTTAAGTATTTTTGATACGGCAGATATACATGAATTGGTTAATGTTTGCAGCAACTGTGAACAGGATGGAAATTTTGAAATTGTGTTCATGTAACTTTTATACTTATTTTTAACCATCCTAATGTTTAAAACACAGGCATCTCACCACTGTGTAGCGCTATGCAACATAAAAGTTATGTTAAACCAAAAAGCGAAATGAAGAGGTTAAACAAGATGATGCAATGCGATTTGATGTTTGACCACTATTTTTCTGTTGTGCACTGAAGTGATGTAGCCAGAAAGTCCTGATTTTAATTGTATACAGTCCTTTATTTACATGTTTGTTCTTTGTAAGCTCTAAATCTCGTCTTTATACTTTGAGATCTACTGGCTTTTTCAAGTATTTGTATCATGTGTTATATAACTCTTTTTCGAACGGTTATTACAATTAGTAAATTTGATATCTACCCTATTGCTTAGTTAACAGAAGTAGTATCGAGAATAATGTATTAAACGCTTACCTTGTTGCTTTTGAATTACTTTCAAAATTGACATATCTCACTTATAAAAATATATGATTGAAATTATGTCACTTGACTGTTATTTAAAATTACCTCGGCTAGTCAGTTTATTGAGCAAATAAGAATCTATCTTCCTCAGCTGAATGAGTAAAGGTTATAATAATGAATCTCTTTATAATTGAATACTGAATTACAAAATTATTATTGTATTGACTTCTTTGTTAATTACACTCCTTAGAACCTTCTTTTAAGTTAGATTGTATTTTTATGCTTGGTTTGACATTACAATCGATTAAAACTAAATGTCAAATTATTTAATCAAATTACTTTTTCCAAATTAAGGTTAAAATTAATTACAGATACCTAGACCAAAATGATATAATTTCTACTTATAATGGCCGAAAACGTCGAGTACCCGAATCAAAGTAAATTTAGAAAACTTAATATTCTAAATTGCGCTCTCAACCTAAATTACAATGCTTTTCACTAATTTTGTCGTACCAAACTTGTTAATAAAAATACACTAACCTTCACGAAGACTCACTTGTACCTTCAGTGTATTTTCTGTCAGCTCCTAACTGATTGGTAGTCGTCAAACACCTCCCTTGAGTTGTTGAAGACCCAAAATAGCTCGTTGTAGCTCTCGTACCTCTTAATACCTTGATAAACGGTAGTACAGCATGCCACAATCACTCTCACTTTTACTTACTGTTGGTTTAAGTACCAATTACCACTTCAAATGGTTTCAAACAACCTTGAAATTATAATATGAATAATAATTATGACCTATGGTCAAATTTGATCGTAAAGAAGGCTATCTTGCTATCACGTACCAAATATACAATATTACTCTCACAATTGAAGGAAAGTTAGCCCTTTAACGTGACTTATTAAAAGTAGATTATTCAAAATCAAAGAAGTTTTTTCACTTGCAGTAAACAACCCCCTGGTTGCCTATTGCTACTACCACCAGTAATCTATCACCAACCTTTATCACATGATACCCTTTAGATATCTGGATATTAATATTGAATTAATTAAGCATCCACACAGCAAGCTACATTACACATGTAAGATTCAATTGAATAAATATTATTAAGAATTTACATTATTTAGAGTCCATAATAGAAATCGTTTATTTTAGTTGACTAAAAATATCCACACATTGAGGTTTTTTAACTTTGTTAAACACACTTGCATCACTGTCTATATATATATGTATAATTGCCATGTATAGTTTAGGACACCTATATAATATACATGAATTTTGACTTCAGAAAACTTACAACATACTATAGTAAGCTTCTATCTTGATATTATAGACATATATAAACAGTTTTTAACTGATTTTTTAATCAATTTTTGGAGTATTTGTGAATGTTAATATTAATTTGTTTGATTTTTAGATCTACATTCATGTCTTACTTGTGGAAAGGCGTATAATAAGAAACAGAACTTAACAAGACACATCAACTACGAATGTGGAAAGGAGTCACAATTCCAGTGTTCTTACTGCCAGTATAAGTGCAAAAGGAAAGACAGGTTGAAAGTTCACTGCTGGATACGACATAAAGTTGCGTTACTATGAATTTATACTGTCTATTTAGTAACTGTTCCACACATAGGTATGGCCATTAAGAGTTCTTGTATTTATTGTACTACAGTGCACGTGACCAGTAACATTTAGAGATTTAGTGAAGTTAATATTCTAACTTACAATACTCGATTTCATTTGCATCACTAACAGTTCTATTCAGAGTTAAGTTACTTACTTTTAAATAGTTTTTGATAAGCAACTTACTATAATATGTTAATCACCTAATATATGGCATGCCACTGCTGCTCTTCAGGTTGACTTTTGTAAATTTACTTAAATGAGTTGCCTACATTGCGTGAAAACATGGTCTTTAATATTTTTTGATGATTTTGTAGTACGGCGCGCTTTAGATGAAAATAGGTTGTTGGATAACTTAGAACAGCTGTCTATTGGTAATTTTTGTTCTATTATTTGTTATACTCCACTTTGCCAAAATCAGCAATATAAAATAATAGCATACGTTATCGTACACATTTTCTTAAATATAGAGGGTGTTTCATAACATACGGAGGAGACAGAAAGGGTAACTAGAGGGGGCTAAAATAAAATTATTTTCTTAATGAACTTGGTCAAAACCCAATAACATAAAGTAACAGCAGTTTAAAGTTTTTGTAAGTTAATGCCCACTTATTGAATACCGCTGGTATTAATAAGGAAAAATTTCAAAGAATATCATTGTGTTTTCGTCTCCGTAGAAACATTTCCGACAACACCTGATGATTTGCTGTTGAGGTAGTTTAATTTAAAATTATACAGAAAATCGTACGACACTCATTAATGACCAATAGCAAAATTAGTTCAGGAGCCGTAACCAAGACAATAAAAAAATTTCTTGGAAATTTTTTGTAGTTAGACTAACCTAACTGTGAGGGTTTGTGGCGTTACGATTTTCTTACCGAATCTGCATTCGAGCATTAATTCATATCCGGAAATTATTTTCGTGCATTCCAACAACGTCCTAATTTGCCCTCGCGTCCCGCTCGGGCAAATTAATACGACGTTCTTGGACCGCACTCAAAAAAATTTCCGGAAAGAATTAATGCTCTTATGAGATTATATGTGAAAACAGTAAAAATAAGATACCTTTTTAAATTAAAAAAAAACGTTATTTTATAAATTACAATTTTATTATTAAATTTGCTACAACTACAACTGTAACTTTCCTGGTGTTGGGTTTTGGTCAGAAGTTTATTAAGAAAATAACTTTATTTTCGTCCTCTCTAGGTACCCTTCAAGTCTCCTCTGTACGTTACGAAATAACCTGTATATGCTGAGATAATAATACGGTACATGCAATTATAAATTTATTGCAACATAGGTTTTTGTTTCTTGAACTATGTACAATTTTCCTATCTACATTTACGAAAGTGTTTGCCGTAGAATTTTTTCTACTTGAAATGAATTGTACAGGCTGATTAAATTTTGAAGAGCATTCGAGGATTTTAGTTTAAGTGTAGTTATATACTGATACTTTAATTTTTTATTTTATCATTCAAAAAATCCATTAGATGTTCCTCTTTTTTTTATTTCCCATTTTATTATTTGTTTATTATTGTATTCAAACTAAATTGAAGTGTATATTATTGAAATATATTACCTAAAAACCAATTTTTTAAAGGCAGTTTTACTAACTACAATTCTTTTGCTAATTCTGGAGGGCAATCAACTGGATTCCTTTATAACCATTTCATAGTATGATCGCTCTATATTATGAAAGTTAAGACATTTATATAATACTTTTCAAGTGTACGCAATTAGTATTAACATCTATTGGTAAGCAAAGTTTTATATTATTTAGCTAAATAATAAAGACTGTATAGCATTTAATTATTGTTTATAGACAACTAGTGTCGAGTATGTTAGTGTAAGCAAAATTCATTATTTGTATTTTAATTTCTTAGGAGCAAAGATATTCGAGTGCTCAATGTACGATAGAAAATACAACAGAAGAGGCAATTTGTCAAGACATATGCGTTTTGAATGTGGCCAGGAATCTCGCTTTCAGTGTCAGCATTGTTTATCCAAGTTCAAATGGAAAGTCCACCTGAAACGGCATTTAAGAAAGCAGGAAGTGAATGGGAACATTTTAGAAACTTGCAGTAACGCTTTAAAAGCATCTCTTTTAGAAAGCATATCTTATTCGGCAGCCAATGGTTGATTAATCTTTTTGTACACTCTTGCGTAGGGTATTCATTTTATGGTACACATTTTTTGTTCATTATAAAATTTCATTATATAGAATTATTGAAATTAAAATTATTGTTGACAATTTCGGTTTTATTATAATAAATAACTGTTCTTTTTGTAACATAACCAATGTATATTGCTTACTTTATAATGTACATTTAATGATTGGAGGCCCTGGCGTAATTTTATTTGACAGTGAACCAAATTACTATTTTATTGTGTTAAAATGCCTTATTGTAGTTACGCGATATGAGTAGAATAAACATTTTTAGTTTTTATTTTTTATTTCTACATTGGTCTGGATCCTGTATCACCTCGTCCAACCATCTTGCTCAACGTCTCCCTCTTTTCCTATTTTCTTTTGCTTCCCATTCCATCATTGTTCTTACTGTTGTGTTTTTTCTTTTTCTTATAATATGTTCAAACCGTTGTATTCTTTGTCCTTTAATGCTTTTGACAATGTCTTGGTGTCCAGTATATTTCAGAATTTCAAAATTCATTAGAGGTCTATATTAATTTTCGTTTAGTTTTTTTGGTCCCATTATTGCTCTTGGTATTTTACGTCCAAATATTCTCAGTTGGTCCTCGTCTTTTCTCCTGATACTTCTTGTTTCTATTGCATATGTCCCAATTGGCTTTATTAATGTATTGTAAATTTTTAACTTTGTGTAGTAACTTATATTTTCCGTCTTCAATAGTTGTGTATTTGCTGCGAATGCTCTATATCCTGATTTTTTATTTCATCATTGTTGTTTGTGTTGTTTATTTGCGTGCCTAAATAGCATAAGTTGTTTACTTCTTCTAAGTTGTAGTTGGCTAGTTGTATTTTTTGTTGCATGGTTTGTAAATATTTTGTTTTTTCTTGATTTATTTGTAATCCGACTTTCTTTGCTGCACTATCAAGTTGAATAATAGCTATTTATGCAACAAGTGCTAAAAGTTGACTTTTATGCACGCGTTGCATACAATATTTTATCTACGACCTTAATTTTACTGATATTAATCCATAAATATCGATTTAACAAAGGTTTTCAGCTACGGCACTTCTAATTTATGTCATAATAAACAGTAGGCCATGCTGCGCGGGCGAATGTTTGCAAATGACAGTAGTCGAGGTCAGTTACGAACTGTAATTATTAATACTCCACATCTGACCGTATTCATTACATAACGCTTTAATTATTTCAAAAACACTTTACCTGTAACGCAAGAAGCAACTAGAATAACTTTACAACTTCACTTCCAGTTCGAAATTGTAGTTTTATAACTTCATTTCACTTTTAGCACATGGGCTAAAAGTAAACATCTGATTTCTTTAACCACAGTAAACTATAAAAAGTCACTTTTAGTGAAACAAGCTAGCGCTAAAAGGCCTACTTTTAGTGGTGGTCATAGATAAAAGCTTTTTTTTGAGTTTTTTTTTTGTTCTGCTTATAATATCAATGCATATGCTATAATTTGTGTTTAATTTTCCGATGTCTTAAATTTTTCTTATGCTGTCCAGTAGAATATTAAAGAGCATTGCTGACAGCGCATCCCCTTGTCGTACGCCTTTGTTTATATCTATCTCTTTTCCGTCATGCATTGGTCTCCTTTATTTTCATTTTTGTTAACTTATTGAATAATCTGGTATGTTAAGTTTTTTCATTTCTGCTAATCATCTGTTTCCGTTTACTGTGTCAAAGGTTGATTTAAAGTCGATAAATAGTATATGTAGTTCTATCTCAAATTCGTAACTTTTCTTCATTATTTGGTTCATCATGTATGTCATCATCTATTGTGGATTAAATGATTTATGACAACATATTATAAGCCACCTTCGGGTGCCATCAGACGAAAAATACATGATAAATTTGCAAATAATACGTTTCAAGATGTTTTTTTATTACTTGTAATATTAAATTTTGATTAGTGTAGTTAGGACTAAAATAGATATTTATGCATTAAGGGAGATATGAATATGTTTTTTCCCTGACTTTGACATGTGTTACAGACCGAGGGCCTCTGGCCCGAGGTCTGTAAGTCAACCGAAGGTAAAAAACATGAATATCTCCCGTGGTGCATACAATATTTTATCTACTAGCATATTTGTAAAATAGTATGAAATTTCAAAATGTCATAATGACAGTTAAAATTACAATATATAAGTTAACATCAAGGATTGCCTCATTGTATGGTTGCTAAGACGTTAATTGTAGTTGCATTGTTACCATGAGTTTGCGGGAGAAATAATTTGACAAGTCCCTTGGGAGTTATGAGTAGCTTTTCATATTTTGTTTCTATGACGAAAATGTACAATATCATGTTGCTAGTAGATAATAGTTATTTTCATGACAAGCGTCGAAAGTAGCAAATATCGTGCGAGTGTTGATTAGACAAACGAGGGCGTAGCGAAGCGAAGCCCGAGTGGATCTAAAACATGAGCACAGATATTTGCATTTTCGGGCGAGTTATGAACACTATTTTTTAGACGACCACTCAAAGTAAATTCTATTTTTAAGAATTGTTTTTATTTCGTTTTCAAAATTAATCGTTGTATTATTATTGGTACAATTATAAAAAATTAGAGCTTGTTGGAAGCAGAACAACGAATAAAGCAAAAGCGTCTGTATTATGTGAATCACTGTCAGCTTAATTGTGTGACAGTGTGACAAACGTCAAAGTGACGTTTGTCACACAATTAAGCAAGCCGTGATGTGAATAACTTTGTGCCGTTACGATATGACTAGCACGATATAATATCGTGCTAGTGTATGAAATTGTCAACTTTCTGTAGTAGGCTGCTGTCGCGATAATGTTACTTTCATACGTGGTCGTCTAAAAATGTATTTACATAACCTAAGATGTTTGTTTTCCTTAAGTTATTCTGGAATATAAAGAAAAAACATCTATTGGACAATTAGTATAGTATATTAATCAGAATTTATTTTAGATTTTTAGATAGACTACGTGTTAGTCAAGATTTTATATATTTTTTTTATACAGGGTATTCTAGAAAAAGCTACTCCAGAAAACGTTCAGAAACCTACCTTACTATAACACGTTTTGTGAACTAAGGCATCACTCTAAACGGCTTATAAATATTGATTATAACAACTACATTCAATCGCTTTAAAACAGAAAAGTTTTTTATTCTTATTTCCGTTGATAAGGAAAGTGGTATTCCGGGCGCTACGTCTATCAGCTTCAAGTGGTCCCGAAATTTGTGATCTATTTTGCAAATATTTTCGAAGTGGCTACGTACCACCATGGCAAGCATTTTGTATTGACGATCCGGTGAAAAAATTCCATGAACTCCTCCATTTTACACAAAATTCTATTTTGCCATGACGATACCTCTAATCTACTTTCCTCTCTAGATGGCACAAATAGTGCTCCGCCTGGTGACTTTCCTTCATATTTTGTTAGAAGCTGCGCTATTTTTTTGTCATATCCACTATACCTTTTCTTCCATAAATCTTCTGTAATTCAGTAATTTTACTACTTGCATCTTACTTAGAACATTGATCTCAGTTTGTTGTGTAAAATGGCTTTACATCTACTAGTTTTTTTGCTAAGTCCGGTGTGCTGCTCTTTTGTTCCTATTATTTATCAACAACCTGTGATGATTTATCTTGTGAAGTTTTGAAGATGACATAAAGGTATGTACTTCAATTGAGTCTTTATCAGAATGTCTTGTACTACAATCTGACGTAAATACTATCTCTAAATAGTGTAATTTAAATAAACTTAATTTAGATGTTGATAAATGTAAGATTGTGACATTTTCTAAAAAGATGAACAATATATTTTTCCCGCTGCTGATCATGTAAGTCAGTGATACAGTCTTAGTAACAAAACGTGTAAGTCGGTGATTATATTTGTTTGCTGCCTTTCCTTGACAACATAACTTAATGTTATTATTAAGTTCCCACGATAATAAAATTAGCAACGCAAGATGCAGACCTACACGTTTTGTTTATAATTGCAAGTTTTTGTGACATGTGACACTCACAGGTAACACGACTCACGAAAATTACTTCTGATGACAGGTGACAAACCAAACGATTTTTGTCAAAAATCTAGGAAAATTTCGATGAGCAGCGGGAAAAATATAATAAGGTAACTCGGAATGTATCGCCTATTAACATTTTCGGCAGGCAACAAGCCGCTGCTTTGCTTTGGCGTACTTGGCTACCTCAAATGTTAATAGGTCCTTACATTCCTTGTTACTTAAATAGCTATTTGATTACACCGTTAATAATCACCAGATGACTCGACATAATGAGAACAAAGATCTTGGTGTTCTGATCAATAGGGAGTTATCCTTCAATAAGCACATATCAAATGTTGTTTCTTCTGCAAGTAAAATGCTAGAATTTATTATGCGTAATTACAAACAGTTTTCCAATATTAATGACCTGAATGCTCTATATTCTTCGCTAGTCAACAGTAAACTTGAATACTGTGCACTGATTTGGATGCCGTATTAAGATTATTATAAAAATCAGATTGAAAATTTTCAAAGGACATTTTTGAAATTTTTTGATTAGAACTTATAAAAAATATCCTCCCAGAGGTTTTCCCAATATTGTACTATGTGACACATTTGAAATGGCATCTGTTGACCTTAGACGGAAAAAACTTGTGTTAACTGCTCTATTCAAATTAATACAAAACATGATAGATTATCCGTTTATCTTGGGTACATTAAATTTCTACATTCCCAGGATGGGTTGTTTGTTTGTTTATTATGGACAAGGTCTAGGTATGCGGAGTACCAAGTACCTTAGACGCCGACTGCTTTGGTCACATGGTCAAAGTCCTACTTAGAATTTTGCCGAGACTACATGCTACATATCATAGTAACATGGGTACTAGAAGAAATTTTATTATACCTTTTATATACACTTTGCGAAAACTAATATGTTAAAGAAGTCATCTGTGACAGTAATGTGTAAATATTACAAGGAAATCTGCGTTTATTGTGATATTTTCAATTGTAGCCTATCTGCTTTATTAAATGCTTACTGTTCTAATTATATTGATTACTAGTGCACTTGTTATATACCCTGAATTGCTTATATTTCGTGTATTGTTTATATAATTTATTTTTTTGTATTTGCTCCCCAAACTGGTTACTTTGGAAACTGTCTAGGATCCTCAAAATGGCCATTTAGAGGTCTTGTACTTAAAGTCGTCATGGCAACATTTTAGCGGACTCAAACATTAGTTGCCATGACGACTGTAAGTACAAGGCCTCTAAATGGCCATTTTGAGGATCCTAGACAGTTTCCAAAGTAACCAGTTTGAGGAGCGAAAAATACATTTTCGCGCAGCCTCCTAATATAATGCCGCGTTAATGGTAATTGAAACTTCATATTATAATGTTTGGAGAGCTAATACAAAAAAACGTTGTATGCAACACGTCCTCAAATGGCTTTAGAGGACTCATCTTCATATTACGGACTCGGCTGCGCTTCGCTCCGCCTCGTCCGGAAACATTACGACTCGTCCCCTAAAGCCTTGCTTTGAGGACTAGTTACATAAAGTACTATTATCCTATTATGTTACTGTGATAATAACTCCGTAGCAACGAGTTGCGTTAAGATGCATTTAACCGCACTAGTTCTGTTAAGAAAAATAACATACCAATACTTTATTAGCATTTAATCACATGCGTACATAGATTCAGAAAAATAAATACATACTATATAGGTATTAAGGTTTGTCTCCCTCTGGAAATGAACCCTTTCTCGACATTTCCACAGAGCTATTAAAGTTAAGATTGAATGTGCAGCCTTGCAAATTTACAAATTTAAATCCCCCAAAAGAATGTTGTGCACATGTCATGCTGTTTGACGAAAACTTAGGTAGAACATTATTCAAAGAAACATCTAAACTGGTATTTCCTTCAATAATTTTTGCAATTTTAGTTTTCATTTCGAGGGAATCTTCAACACATCTTTCGTCCACACTTGTAATCTTCCAGACTCAATGACGTTTAATCATGCTTATGTCAGCACCAGAATCAGCCAGAAGGGTCGCGGGTGAACGCCGAAATGCATATTAGTATATAACGATGGTTCAGACAATAATTTTAGAAAAACAGCCACTTTTTTGCCCATATCACCAAACGTGTTAATACCGATTCTTTGAACCATGCATTTACCCTTTCTACAACTAATAAAGAAGTGGTTATGAGGAATGCTCTGAGATCTCATATTTTTGTATTTCCTCTCTATATTCAAACAGTTTATTCCATCTCCATTGTCAACAGTAAAAGTACAGCTACGACCAGTCTTTGTTTTAGCTATACTGATAATTACAAATGACCTTATGTTAACAGTAGCATCGACGGTTAAGCAATACAGTTCTTCTCGTCTACAACCGCTAAAAATCCCAAAAATTGTTGCTATCTGTAAATTAAATGCATTAAACCGTGCAATGATAATAACTGTCACATACTTTGACAGGTAAATAGTCATCATCGGGAACATCTCGTAGAAATGTCTTTATATCATCTCTCGTAAAAGATTTTGTTTGCTTTGGTGCATTTCCTGAATCATTACGTTTTATAAAAGACTTGACTATTGTATAAGAAGAAACATCTACATTTTCATGTGTTAGCAACATTTTTTACAACAGATATTTTTGTCCATACTGAAGATGTTCCATGTCGCTCCTGGACTAAAAAGAATGGCCTTATCATCAATGTATAATAGATATTACAAAACTCACCATTCCTGAAACATACGCTAAAATGATGTTTTTATCAATATTTTTAACCTCATTCATTTGGCGCGCCAATTCTAAAAATCTCCATCTATTTAAGGTACCTGTCCAGTGACTTAGTCGCCTCTTTCATAATTATGTTATTCATTTGAAAACAATTTTTTGCAAAACAAACATGTGAATACACAATCGCTTGGATACCACCATAGCCATGGCAGACATATGCATCGCCGCCATTAAAAGTAGATAATCGAAAAGATTATTTTTTATAGGATAAAATAAAATGTGGTACGATATATGTAATATTACCATTTTACATTACTCGAGAAAGTAAAAGAACTCGCTCCCAACGTTGCTCGTTTCTTCAAACTTGTCTCTCGTAATGTAAAAGGCTTGATAACATTACTTATATCGTAAATTACTATTATATAGTTTATATGGTTTACGTATTGTTAATATTATGTGTTTAGTAGGTATCTATTTGCGCCTAAAATTTGGTATTAATGTTTTTGTATGGTCTCTTTGGTAATAGTTTTGTTTTTGTCCTGTAAGTAATTGGCTTTCTTTGCTGTTGGATAATAAAGCATTATTATTATGAAAATCTTTACCTCATGTGGTTTATTTGCCTTGGCCCTACCTACGGGCCTCAGCAACTAGATCCACATTCGTGATAAAAAAAAAACTTCAGTGCCTTGGTATACAAACTACTATTATTTTAATATTATTTTTCACAAACATTGAAGTGGTAGTCAAGATAACTTTTCTAATACCATGAGCTGAGTTTTTATACTTATTGGAGCCTACTTTGTCGAAAGCAAGGTCTATATGTCAATTATCTGGGTTCAAGTTGGTAAAGAAGGCAATTTTTCGTTATGATGGGCGACGTTCATTCATGTTCTTTCTGCCCACCCACAATTGGTACCTATCTACTAACTAAGTAATAACAAAAGTTCATATTATTGTATGTAGTGAACAATGTATATTTTAAATTCTAACATATAACACATATTGTTTAGGTACAGGCCAAAATAACTTCACCAATAAACAGCGGTTCCTATGCCAACAGTGCAGTAGAACTTACAAATACAAAACTACCTTGAGTAGGCATGTGCATCACGAGTGCAAGAAAGACCCTCAGTTTTCATGTGTGATATGCTTCAGGATGTTTAAAAGAAAAGATAAACTTAAGACTCATCTGCAGCAACACCAAATGCAACTGTTATTATAAAAAATATAATTCTATTTATATTGTCATAAAAATGTATTCTTATTACTGTAAATAAAAATATATTCTTTTGATTTTTCCGTTGTGTTCACTAATTTTGTTGTTATTTTCATGCCTGATAATTCCAACAAAATACCATATTAATATTACATTACAGAAGCAGATACATGATATAGTAAATAAGAAAAAGTAGAGAATGCAATTTTAAGCTTTTTGTAAAGATGGAAGAGCTATTTATATTTTATACTAGGCATGTCTGTACAGTTTCCATGTTACAGGAATAAAATATTTTCCTCGATATACTAATATTTTAACGAATGTGAATTTATCTCGCCTTAATAAACGACATTTATAGCTCTTGGTTAATTAATGTAATTTTTGATTGTGTATGGCTTTTATTGCAAAAAGTATTATGTTACTTCCTTTACGTATATTGTTTGTTAATTTCTTTCAAATTTTAGATTCAACACATGGAAGAAATGTCTTTTAGAATGGAAAACGTATTCGTGTAATCGTGTTACAAGCAGTACAACTATACGAGTACGTTACTGAGACACATACGAGTTGAATGCAATAAACTTGGAAAAGAGGTGTGTTCTTATTGCCACAAAGTTTTTAAGCATAAGCACAATATGGTTCGACACGTTGTTCTTGTTCATATGACGCATTCTTGGACAATGTTATTTTTTCTGAAATGAATCTATAAATGCAAAATAAACACAGAGGTTGGACGACATTTATATGTAGTTAGTTTATACCTATACGTATTTAATCAGCATTATTTCTTCAATTTGATGTCTAGGTTTGTATATGACAAGACTCTTTAAACCGCAATTTTGATTACTGCAAGCCACTTGCAAGCCACTTGTGAATTTTATTATACCGGTTTGCAAGTGTTAGTTTCAATATAAGTTTTGCAGTTCATGTCCGATAAGATATCAAAATTTTATTATTTTTTAGTGGATAACTTAATGTGTTTTACTACCGTTTTTGGAAAATTGTGTGATATTCTTAAATAGAATTTGTTGGAATAGTTTGGTGCTATTAATATTTGTTTAAATGTAATGTTATTGTTTTTTTTTTAGTCTCCCAGTTTTATTTACAATCTATCCTAGGACAATAAGTAAATGTAATAACAATAATAATGCATTAATACAATAATAATGCATATAATGCATTAGTAACCCGTAGGCAGTCTTCCAATATATCGTACCTCTAATTTAAACATCTTATCTATTGACTTATTTTATTCACTTTCACATTTAAGTTAATATCGGTTGACTATGTCTGATGGCTTGTACCTCTTGAGTCTACGCGTATCGTTAGATTTGTTAACTAACCTACGCACTAATCGATTTGGATGCGCTGCAAGTTTTTTACTGTACTTCACACTACACTTACGCGCTTCTTCCTTCACTGTAGAAATCTGCAAGTCTCTTCTAATTATTGCGTTGGTCACAAACCACGGGGCGTTGACCATCATGCGCAGAGTCTTTGCCTGGAATCTCTCCAGAATTTCAATATTGGAGGCTGACGCGGAGCCCCACAGTTGAATGCCGTAATTCCAAACTGGCTTTAGAGTTACTTTATACAAGAGGACTTTGTTTTCCAAGCTGAGTGGTGACCGTCGTCCTATGAGCCAATACATCGTTTTGAGTTTCAAGTTCAGCTGTTTCTTTTTTGCTTCGATATGCTGTCTCCACGTCATCCTCCTGTCCAGATGGATTCCTAGATATTTTGCATTTGTGTCTTGGGGTATTTGTTGGTTATTTAGGGTTATTGGCGGGCAGCTGTCTCTTTTCGTTGTGAACGTCACATGTGTTGATTTTTTTTCATTAACTTTTAATCTCCATATTCGTAGCCAACTCTGTATTTTATTTATGTGATCCTGGAGAATAGCTGATGCTCTTCCCGGGTCTTTATGCGACGCCATCACAGTTGTGTCATCCGCAAATGTTGCTGTGGTTGTAGTTGGAGAAACTGGTAGGTCCGCTGTATAAAGGAGATACAAGACTGGCCCAAGAACGCTACCCTGTGGAACGCCGGACTGTATTGGTGACAGTTTTGTGTATTCTTCTTGTTGTTTTACGTAGAACTGTCTGTCACTTAGGTAAGATTTCAATAAATTATATATGTTGTGCGGTAGCTGACGTTTAATTTTATATAGCAGGCCTGGATGCCAAACCTTATCGAAGGCCTGGGATACATCTAAGAACACCGCTGAGCAGAATTGCTTCTCTTCTAGGTCCTGGTTTATTTGGCGCACTACTCTGTGTACCTGTTCTATCGTCCCATGCTGCTCCCTAAAACCGCACTGATGTTCTGGTATTAGTTGCTTTTGATGCAACATTGGAGTTATTCGTTTTAATATTAGTTTCTCGAAAACCTTGGACATGACCGGTAACAAACTAATGTTATTGTAATGTTATGTTTTTACGTTCGGGCTATTTACAAAATTATATGACGCTTCTTGCATTAAACATTTATTTACAACGATTAATTACGATTATTTACAAACACAAGAATTATCAAGGCAGAACACAAATTACTTAAACTAACGAACTATTTCCAACAACGATACATTTATTTATTTATTTTGCACTTAACAGTAATGATTTATATGGTTATATTTATTTGTTATTTATTTCACTAGAGTTATGTACACACGGGTTTATTTATATGGGAGCTCTACGCGCTTCGAGCGGAATCGGAACTCAAAACTGAACTCGATTCAGAGCCATGTATTTATATTCACTGGGTGAGCTTCTAGAAACGCTGCGATCTTTACTCGAAGTTCCCGACAAATGCATGACGCATCGGGTATTAGTCACCAAGGCCGCCGACTTCACGCGTCTGCACCTGGCTTCAAGGCCGCTTCTCGAATATTCGGGCCACTGACTCACGCGTCTGCATCGGTCTGATCGCAAGGTCGTTACAGTAATAATGCCATGTTTATATTTATGAACTCAATAGCAGATTTTTTCAAATTCTTAGAGTAACTAAGTTTTTTATACATTCTTTTGGACATCATTTTGCAGCTTCTACATTTGCAATCTGTTGTTAATAGTTACTTATGTATCAAGGACATAAAACAAGCCTCTTCGGTCTGTGGCCTGAAAGTTATAGCACCGCTAAAGACAGTGGCTACAACTGAGGTGCATACAAAACTTTATGCATGATCGAAATTTTATTTAAAAATGAAGATTCAGATTATATAGATCGTTGCCAATAAAACCATGGCAATTCTTACCGTTATTTTAGTTGAATATTACTTTTGTAGCTACGGTTTTCATTAATACATTTTTATAAATAAGAACTCAAATGGCACCAACGGGAAAAAGCTACGCATTTTAAGGTCTTACGGCCAAAAAACAATGAGGTCTCAAAATGCATACTATTGATTGATCGTACATAAACATATTTTTTGTTATTTTTCTAATAATTTTCTCTGCGATGTAAGATATGACTGGATAATTATATCTCAAGTGACAACAAATGATTGGCAATTAAATTTCGGCTTCGACCACATGATCTTGTAGATAATCATTAAGCATTTCTGGCTTTATGCGCTTTGCACTTTGTGAAACTAAACTAGAATTTTTGGTAATAAAAATAACAATTGTCTTTTATTCTGAATAACAATATACAGAATACACAAGGTAAAGTTCAGCATGACTGTTCTTACACCTAACCTTGCAAAATATAAATACTTTTGTTGCCCGGAAAAAGCATTGTAGCTAAGTTTAAACAACTTTACTATAATGACAATATACAATGAACGAGATTACTTGCATGTAAGATGAACGGATGAGAGGAGGAAAAGTTCTACTAAGATGATAACAACACTTTTTTTAAATATGTTTTAAATAATAGATAAGACATGGATTTATAGTCCACCTTTAGTTTGTTTAAAACATTAGCTATTTGATAAGTAAAACATGATTTAAAATTTTCAGGATTGTAACAAACTAATGGCAAAGTTATAGGATTGGATTTATTTGATGCATCCGATTAAAATTTCAAACTAGATTGATTACTTCATAAAAGACAGTGGATGGACACGAGCAGATCGAGCTTACATCCAATAGAATCCCCGAGATAAACGTACTCATTCTGTATGTATCTGCAGTTGAATAATACTGTATCGAGATACGAAATAAGGTGCTAATAGAAAACAGAAAATAATTACGCAACAGACATTCATGATTTTTTTTGCGAAAAAATTTTGTCATCAATAGAATATGGGAAATTGTAGGTACATTCTTTCTATAAAACAATTTAATTTTCAAACTTCAAATTCTTTATATCGACTTTTGAATTGAAATTTAATATTGTACTTATAGCAATGTTTACTTGTACATAGGTACTGGGGAGACAGGTTGTACAATTGTGTATAGCTAGTGAGGTGTCTTGAATTTATTGGTTCTAAAACGTTCCGTTTGTTGATATATTTATGCTTAAATAAATGTTATTTGCATAGTAGTAAAATTACAGTAAAAGATGTGTATCGCGTGTTTATTAAGGCGGTGTCACTATGTTGTAGTTGATTTCTTACAAGGTATGAGGAAGAATTTTGAGTGCCCAGGTTGCACGAAGAAATATTCTGTGAAGTCTACGTTGGTGCCAAGTACGAGTGCGGAAAAGAGTCCATGTTTGGATGCTCCCAATGCTCTTATAGAAGTTATCAGAAAACCCACGTAATTAGACATATGATATGGATTCACTCAGAACGATAATGTCATCATATTTAAGGGGTTGAATTACTACAAATGAAAAGTGGAGAAATTACATTCTTAATTTTTTTTCAATTTACGAGCTCTTTGTTTTTGTTTAAAATCTAAAGATTGGGGGTATAACACGTTATACCTATTGCATAATTTGACATTCTGTATGTTTTGTGTATTTACAAATTCAAAATATATTTTATTATTTACAATGATTTTGCTATCAATACTTGTTTGCCTAGGAAGTATCGAAATATAATTCAATTAACTTTCAACCTGGTCTTCACGTCACGGGCAGTTCCAAAATGAATAGGTCCTGATTGACGTTATCAATTTGTATGAATAGACTATTTGCAATTTAGTGACCTTGCAACATTTAATCGTTAAATTTAACATTGATAATGTGTAGAGCATGGATTAAAAAGCATTTATTTTTTTAGAATAAGCGCTTATAATAAGCTTTTAAACCAGAAAAAAAAGCCGAAACAGAAGCCAAAATAAGCACCAAAAAAGCTAAAGAAGAGAAAAAATTCAAAAGCAAAATAAAAGTAGTGCCTAACGCTTGCATTTTTTGTGAAACGTGTAAACCCAAAAGCATTTGGAACTGCTTATGTTATAAACAAATAAGCAAAACGCATAGAAGGAACTGTTTGAGGATGCATATTTTCAGCAAACATAAAGTCCTAGTAAATGATTAAGTAGTCGCTTAAGTCATGTATGTGGGTCTTTTGAAATATTACAATTAAAGAATTCATTCAAGCTTCCAATGTACATGCTGTCCTTTTTGAGAAAATTTTTATATTTTTTATCTTTCCATCTGCAAAGCGTTGAAAAATATTCATTTGTTTGTGATACCTGCAATCGAGTTTACAAATACGCTAGAAATTTGAGTTCTCACAAAAAATATGAATGTGGTAGACAACCTCAATTTCCATGTCCAGTGCTAGGGTGTGTACAGTTACGGCCAAAAAAAGTGGGACAGCTCTGCATTAGCAATTATTCTTGCTCTATCAACAATATTAACTTGTGGCATTTTTAAGCAAAATGTATCATTGACAAATTGATGACATTTCTGGAACTACGACTACTAGGTTTTTTCAGTAAATTTTTAAAAGCCAACAACTAAATTAAAGCAAAATTTGTTATAAGAGTTGTCTCACTTTTTTTGGCTGTAACTATACATAAATCAAAAACCAAAGGCAATCTAAAACGACATCTCCTCTTAAGGCATGGATCATTTGAACCTCTACGGTGAATAATATGGTGACACGTTTAATTATAATTTAGAACTAAATTGTATATGGGTGTTAATTAAGTACGTAGACAAACTTTAAGGGGTGATTCGTTGATCAATTCTAAGATAAAAAGTTCATACAAACATGGGTCCTAAAGGGCTTTGTTTTCAAAATACAGTTGAATAAAGCTTTTAAAAAATATTATTTAATAACAAACAATCTTACAATAGCTAGAAAACTTTTGGCTATAAAACAGTGGCTTACCAGATTTTTCTTAAATAAGGTAACTGATGTCGCCCCGATGCACGCCACTGGTGGAAATAAATTAAATTTATTTTGACCAAACAATTTCACTTTATGAAATACTAATCTTCACCAAGTTTTATTAGTAAACCTCTAGGCATTTTGCAGATTTTTTAAAAAAATATTTTTGTTTAAACTTCTACACCCCGTATTTTGAAAACGAAGCCGTTTAGGCCCCATTTTTGTACCAACTTTTTATCTTAGAATTGATCAAGGAATCACCCCTTAAAGTTTGTCTACACACTTAATTAACATCCTGTATAATGAGTAAGGCTGAGAATTATATGCATTCAAATGTACGAAAATATGCGCATATATATGCATAAATTTTGTTGATTATATGCACCCACAGTTATAATATATACACATAATATGCTCTTAATTTTTTTGAAAAATAATGTAAAAATGTTAATTATTTTGTATGAATATATTTATTTCTCTCATTTTTATTCAAAGACCTTTGACTATATAAACATGGACTGCCAACGTCAACTTCACGTTGTAAGCTAACATAATAATCAGATTTCTTCTAACCCCGCCAGACACTCGAAGTTCGACTCTTGAAATGGATTCTATATCGGCTGATTCCTTATACATTGCTTTTATGGGAAAAGTGGGGGTTGCTGGCAGTCCATATTTATATAGTCAAAGATTTTAACAGGGACTTTCCCTTTGCTCTGCTTATTTCGATATGCGCACTGCACTCCAGCGACAGAAAGTGAAAGTATATATCTCAGTTGCACACAAAAATTTTATTAATTTAATAGTAAATTTTACAAAAAAATCTAAAAAAGTTTCTACATTACAAATTATTGCTAAATATAACCAAATATGCAAAATCCAGAAATTATGCACAAAAACGTATAAATATGCAAAATGAAACTTGGCTTAAATGATTTGTTTTCACATAATTAGTATACATATGCAAAAAGTTTCGCCGGCATATCAATTATACAAAATATGCATTTGCCATATGTCACCTTTAATAATGAGTTGCACTATGCAGTGTCCCTGCAATGAGAATGCTAAATACCAGAATTTTGTAAATGGCGAGGAATAAAACTTCCGTCAAATAAGAGAAAATAGCTTTTTAAAAATTGTACTTGGTTTAGACTAGACAGACTTATAATGGAAAGGAAAATTCCTTAAGGTGCTATATTCCCTTATTTAACAGAATCTCTTACTTTTGATAAGATGTCCATATTGTCCAATTGGGCAGAATGATATGAACGTCAAAGTAGATCAAGGCAGGTATTTAATAAATAAATTTATCCAACACCTCCATATAATAACACTATTATTATGTTGCATAAGTAATGTGATATATTACTCACTAAGAGAGAATATTCTAAAAGTCATTAGTGAGAGAATGTAGAAAGATACCATGAATAACAAAATTAGATTTAACACTATTTATTATTCAAATTGATATTTGGAACCCCAAGAGCCTCCTTGGAGAGGGGCGGAGCCCCGAGGGCCCCCTTGGAGTGGGGCGGAGCCCCGAGGGCTCTATTGGAGTGGGGCGGAGCCTTGAGGGCCCCTTGAAGTGGGGCGGAGCCCCGAAGGCCCCATGGAAAGGGGCGGAACCCCGAGGGCTCCATTGGAGTGGGACGGAGCCCCGAGGGCCCCCTTGGAGAGGAGCGGATTCCCGAGGGACCCCTTCTTTGGTCAGGTGGGAGGCAGGGGCGTAGTGTGTAACAGAACGGAATGGCCCAACGTAATAGGTCTAAAAATGGTGTTAAATTGAATAGGGTAGACCGCGCAATAGCACGCGCAGCCCCGTTTATTTGTCAAATAAATTTTCAAAATAATTACCTACATGAACAATATATGGAGGTGTTGGGTAAAACCTAACGGTCTCGTGGCTAATATTTCTTGCGTGACTAATGTGTAACATTCCACACTCGTCTAATAAATATCTATTATGTGCTGTTTTATCGATGCCTATTATAGATTAACAAGATTGTCTATTTAAAATATAAGATTTGTTAATTCCAATTAGCATGTAACATTTATCAATAAACGAATGTTGTAAAATTCTAGATTTACATTTCAGTACTATTAATAATTTCATAGAATTTTGTGAAGTATATCAAGAGTTTGTTATGAATACCAGCATCATGCAAACAATTTGTTGGGTGCTGAATGGTGATAAATGAAACTAAAACATTTTTTAATGATATTAAAGAAGCCATCGTCAGAAATGTGTTATTAAAGTGCCAGAAGCTGTTACCAATTATTCAAAATTATGCCTCTCAGCTTCAGCACCAAGTCGACTTGGTATTGAAGTTGGTGAGTGAAATTTTGAACACTTGCTGTAGTTTGGCAAAAATAAGCACCTAATAAATAGTAACACAATTAATCTATTAAATATAAATTCAACAGTTTGATTTAACACAATTTTACAGCTGGCACTATAACGAATCAATTTCGACCAGGGCTTCCTTAACAAAACTGTTTTAGATCCTTCTACCAATGCTGGGAGTTTGGCTACATTGTTTTTCAGCACAATTCTATATACCTATTAAACTTGTGGAAACACAGCACATATTTAATATTCTATTAACTTCACTTGCTGTAGCCATAATTATACTATGTGCTTATTAGAACGTTAAACCACGGTGGATTCATTTTTAGTAATAGTTTGTAACGTTTTACAGCAGTACTGCATGGAGAAATAGTGGAGTCTGTAGATAACCTTATCCATGATCTTTCGATGAGTTCATCAGGCTCAGGTACTACCACTCCAAACAGCAAAACAAGGAGAGTAAGGACAACGTTTGAATATCATCAGTTGAAAACATTAAAATCGTATTTCGCAATTAACCAAAATCCTAGTGTAGACGAATTTGATCAGTTGTCTCAAAAAACGGGACTCTGCAAGAGAGTTTTGAAGGTAAGAGACAATTTTAATTGGTTTTCCTTTGTTGACAATGTTATACTGTTATTGTTAGTCATTGTTATTGGAGTACAGTTTTATCGTTAAAAGGTACATTTTCCAATATTTCAAATAGATCATTTTCTAAAAAAAACGGAATACATATCTCCGTTTAAGGTACCAGGAAACATGTGAAACCCTATGAATTCATTTCCTAAAGTAGCTGCCCAAACATTTATTTTAAAATCATGTTGATAGTGAGACACTCTAGTAACTCTTGGATTTTCTTCAGCCCAGAAATGCGAGTTATGATAATTAAAAACCCGTCATTTTAAACATCGCTTTGTCGGTAAATTAGAGTTTGTTGAAAAAATTTGGATCAATAGCTTTCCGTTCAAGCAGTATTTCACAAAAGTTGATTCCTCTGGTAGTAAATGTTGCACTTGCCTAAAGTGGTAAGCATGCAGTTGCTGTTCTTTTAAAATTCATTGCATAGGAAAAATTAGTTCTTGATGCTAATCTGCGTGAACTAGTTGTAGGGTCATGAAAAACGGTTTCCAAAATGTGTTCCTCGACATCTGCGTTTGTTATTTTAAGCGAACCATTTTCTCGTAATCTCTGCTCTATTGCCAAAAAGGTTCTTCAATTCGGTACTTTTGTAGCAGGAAATTTTTCTGCATATCTTCTCACAGCTGCATTCGAATTTCCCAAACACTCACCCAAGGTTAAAATCATATCAACTTGTTCAGCATATGTACAATTTGCCATTTTTTAATATGAATAAATAACAGAAATAATAACGTGACATTTACAATCCGTCAAACAATCTGAAATTGACATCCTGCTCATTTGTTTAAGTCATATCGAAGGCATTTTGGACAAGTAATTTCAAAAACTTGAAAAACATGTCAACATTCAACTGCAAATTACACAAAAACGGTCAACATTAAAACATTTTAACAGGAATGTCTTTTTTATGTAAGATAAATCAAGCTTTGAGATTTTTGATAAATGTATTAGATAAAACCACACACAAAAAAGATTCCAGCCCCCTTGTAAGTTATGCCCCTGAATAAAATATGAAGATTCTAACAAATTAGTAATATTTCTCATAAAAAACTATGCCCCTGTGCCAAATTTGATTAAGTTACTTGTAACAGTTTTGAAGAGAATGCCAAAAAACCATTTTTGAGAGTCTTCTTCTAGAGGCTGTAGCTCCTTGCGAGTGCATTTTCGGAAATAGTTTTATATAGTAAACTACACTTATTATTTTATGTACTATACGTCCTAGAAATTTTGGCAGACATTTTTGAAACACCTTGTATATTGCTGGAATGTGTGACAACGGGAAGGATACAATTTTATCTTCGAAAGATATATTTAAGTGAGATACTCTAAATTTGTCTTCTACTGGATTCTACTTTAGTATATCCTCTGTGTTTGATCGATGAACCTGACAAGGGAGTTCAATGTACATTTAATTTTTTTATTGCTTTATTAACGTTTTATAATCATAAACTTTCGTTTCACAAAATTTCCCAAATTACGGGGATCAAGCTTTTATCAAGATTAAGATCTAGACATTGATAGCTATATATGCTGCTTCCTTTTACATTAAACAAAGTGGCAACAATTTTTAATGAATGCAGAATAAGTGTACTGAGTGGGGTTCTAAAATGTGTGTCATAAATTTAAGAGCTCTCTTTCAAGATATATACCCTCAAAATAAGCACTCAACAGACTTGAAAGATGACATGCCAAGTCGAATTTCTTGATATCTTGAACCGAAAATTGTGAACCATAAGCAACAGAACTTCTTCTGCTTTCTCTTAATGCAGACTGAGAGCCTGTTACTAACCACACAAAGTGTAGTTTTATAAGTCATCTTTGGCCACGGCCGGGGTAGATGGCTAGCCTCACCCCTTGAATTAGGGAAGAATGGCCTTCTGCCCCATTTTATTTGCAAATAGCAACGCAGTATTGAATTTCTTGAATTGTGCAGTAAGGGCCACTCTCCTTTGTTCATGTGTAGTGTGTTGATGTGCAGGTTTTTATTTCATTTATCGTATGGCATATTTTAGCTGCGAGTTCCGAGTCGCACAATAACATTTATCATGCCGTCAAAACGTGTTTAAAAAACGTAATTCATATTAAATAACTGGTAAAAGAGGAAGAAGAACGTCTTTAGTTTCATTTATATTGATTATATGTTGTAATTATCCTAAAAATATTGAAATATTCATAAAAATTAATCTTGCTTATTATGTGACCCTATTTATCTAATTTAAGTTTTTTTCCTAATAGGTGTGGTTTCAAAATGCAAGAGCTAAATGGAGAAAAGGTAGCAGCACGCACAGTTATTCTTCAAATTCTTCACTTCTCGCGTTAGCAATGAACCCTAATGCAATACCACATGGAACTGGTAGTACCTCGATGCATGAAATGCCCCATCAAAACACTTAATTTTGATGTGGAATTGTGTAAATATTATCAGAATACTACATAAATAAAGCGAATATATTGTAGGAGTAGTACTATGGCTTGACTAGTTATCGCTTTAGTGCACATATAAGGAAAGTATTTATAATATTTATAAAATATATTAAAATGGAAGTAAATTTTTGTATGGTTTTTGTAAAATATGTAATTTTTGACAAATGCTTAAAAATTAAAAATAAAATTTTTGATAATTATAAGATCACTGTAAAAGGAAGTTGTGTGAGTGTATCACACCAACTTTTTTAAATTTTGTACAGATCAAGGTGTAAAGAATACAAGGTGAAACGTTTCCGGAGATAAGCAGTCGTTCAGAAAGTAGAGGGGAGAGGTGAACTAATCCCCAATGCCCCTACTCAGGAAATCCATCATGGTGTAATCATCATATATTGTTGCTAGCATTGTCAGTTGATGTCAATTTCGGTTAGTAGGTTAGGTTTATCATCAGTCGAGCACAAACTGACGCAAAAGCTAACCTCAAATTTGACATAGACAGCGTCACCAACAATACACTTCAGTACTGCCAAACGTATAACAAGAACGGCAGCATTTTTAAAGCAACCAGTTTGGGATAATTCTTTAATAAAGTCAAAATAGTTCTTGTTCTTGTTTCTCTAAAACTGACTATTAAAAGCTCACTGTCAATGCGAAAAGTTAGCGATTCACAGTTTTTCCCTAGTAACCATTTTAACATCGCAACCACATAAACAATGTCTTAATGAAATAATCACGTGACTTCATTTTATTTTACGCACCGCCATAGCTACCTGATTATTATTGTAATTCATAATTTTTCTGAAACTGTCAAAAATGATTGGCAATTACATCACGTCACGTCCATCATCACGCAACAGTTTTATTGAGTTTGTGAGTTTTCGTGAAGTTGAAGATGGAATCTGAAAATAAGATATTTATTTATTTTCCTAAATTGTCTCGTGTTTCACTAAAATTCCACTTATTTATACAGTACAAGGACATAGTGTGTTACACAGTGTCAGTTATGTATTTCTAGTTGCCTGTTATAAAGAAATTTCAATTACTTAACAATTTTATTTGTTCCTCACTTGTAAACATTAATTTATCAAGTCACTGTATTCACCATGAAAATGTTTCTTAACTGGCTAGCCAGTTATATTTTACAAGCGTGCTCATAGATAAATGATAGCATGCAAAGCCAGAGTTGTCTTCCTTAGTATGTGTCATATTGATGAATTTAGTTGCTTGTCAGTTTGACATTTTGAATAAATGGTAAATTTCTAGTTATTTACAAGTGAGAAACAAATAAAATATTCAACAAAACACACCAGGTAACCATTTTTACTGGCTCAAGGATATGACAGGCTCGCCTAACGGCTCGCCAGTCATCCCAATCCTATCGCCAGTAAAAACTGTTTTACCTGGCTTGAAATGTTAAATACTATTGTCATTTATTTAGGACCGTAGAAAAAATGTTGTATGTATTTTGAGTGTACCTAAAGAGCCATTTTGGTATTCGGTTGCTTTTTCGCACCTCGCTACCGCTCGGCACGAAACTCGCATCTTTATGTCAAAATGGCTCTCTTTACATACTAAATACATAAATTACTATTTCCTACGACTGCTTCTAAAATCAAGTTTTCCGCCTTGTTGACGTACGTCAAAAATTGATTGTTTTGAATCAGTTCATCACGGCAGCCGTCATACGTAAGTATATAATCGTGAATCGTAATACATAGCAACATACATAAATTTTATATAAGCTTTCATGATTATATACCTAAGTCGGCTAGTGGTCAGCTATTTGAAAACGTCAAAGTTGACAGCTGTCACTGTGAATTTGATTTAAACCTTTTTTCGCGATTTAAAGTTACTTGTGCTTTATTTTGCGTATTGTCGGTGTTTAAGTGTCAAGAAAAATAAGAAATGGGCGATAAAATATCCAATTCTGATGTAAAAATTTGCACGTCGCTGGAAATTTTAGAAATGGCAAAAAACACCAGTTTAAACCTATTTTCGAAAATTTTGTATGCAACACGAGCGAAAAATGCATTAGGCGTTTGTTCGAGTTTTTTCGGACCTCGCTTCGCTCGGCCCGAAACTTTCGAACTCACGCCTAATGCATAATTTTTCGCTCTAGGTACATAAATAACTATTATCTACGTTCGTACTGAGGCTATTACGATACTCGTTTGCGTATCGTAATAAACAAAAAGCGGTGCTATAATAAAAATACTAAAAACAGAGTAATTATATTTTTTAACTTTGGCAACCATAGGTACTTCAGTCCGTGTACATATCGAACTGTCAATTGCCGCCTTTATTGCACCGCACAAATGTTGCCAACTGCCGCGAAATTCCCTAGATGTTGAAATTTTATTTTTTTTTGTTTAAAAAAGTGGATAAAATACTGTACAATACCTCGTTTATAAGGTATTTGTCGCACTTACCCTTTGCTTCGCTCGTCGTACCCTAAACTCGTGCGTACTACAAAATGCTTCTAATAAAACTCTTATCATAATATACTGATGGGGCCATAATTATATATCGAGCGATCCAAAAAAAAACTGTTCCTCATTGTGCTGTGGAAATTCAACGTATGAATAATAATTATGTTGGTGCCACTGTACGTCAATGTCAAATTTGAGGTTATCAGGTTAGGTTTCCCGTCAGTTTTGACACAAAATGACGCAAATCCTAACCTGCTAACCTCGAATTTGACGTAGACGTACAGTGTAACCAACATATTAGTCATACGTTGAATTTCCACAGCACGCTGAGGAACAGTTTGTTTTGGATCTTTCGATATAACAGCAATGAGATAACATGAATAACAAAATAGAATGCTTGAGTAAGAAAGAGATAGCCATACGAAAAAATTATTTTAGTGGGCATGTTTAGTTGACATATGTCATAATTAAATTAAGCGTCAAGACTACTCGTATATTCGCTACTATGTTTATCTCTTTCTTACTCAAGCAATACGTGTTATATTCTTGTTCATGTTATCTCTCGATATATAACTGTGGCCCCATCGGTACTAATACGACACACGTCTGGTATTTGCGTTTATTACAGCTGTCATTATTTTCCCTTAGGCATATCTATTTAAAATTCGCGCCTCTTGAAGGAGCATTTCTTATTGGTTGAATATGAAGCTCCGCCCACAATGCCTCCATTATGCGGAAGAGGTGTTCATTTGAATTTGTGGTCTAGTTAACTTTGTAATTGATGGAGTCATGTCATGCATTACATCATATGGTTGGACACATAACCTCATATTTACAAAAAGCAGTTACGTGTTATGATAATTAGAAATGTGCGTGTACGGGACGACCAAGCATAGAAAAACAGCGGCAAATATGAGAACTAAATCTAAAATTCAAGTAAGAGGAATTAAAATAGCCAGTAAAAAGCAAGCTTGGCGTCGAGGTACATTCACACAAAAAACACAGACGTGACTCACTATTGCTGCGCGTCGTCGTCAGATAGAAGTGTCTATATTCTGTTCAGTAAACATAAAACACAAAGTGGCGTTTGATTTCAAAAATTTCATGAGTGTACTTCCAGAATTTATCTTTGTCTAGGGGTGTACTTACAAAAATGACTAAAACAAATAGGTTAAGGGTGTGACAATTACACATATATGTATTACTATATTGCTAGTAGGGCCTGGAAACGGCCGAAAACATTACAGCGCCGGCATAGTCTCACCACTCTGAGTATTACGCGTCTCGTGCGCATGCCTGAGAATTCGAACTCCGCCTTTATAGGCGAATTTTAAACTTGACCACTTCCCCACGGCGCGGACGACGCCGACGTACTTGCGCACAGCTCACCATATACATTGAAGAGTTGGTTGTCTGTCTCACTTACTTTGTGACCTCCCCACTCATAGCCGCTAGTAATATAACAAGAGATCAATAAAAAAATCAATTAGGGTAGGCTGTGATATGTGTTACACGTTTGGCAGTACTGAAGTGTATTGTCGGTCTATGTCAAATTCGAGATTTGGAGGTTAAGTTTTACCTCAGTCTGTGTCAAACAACAAATAAAACTTAACCTACTAATCTCAAATTTGACATAGACTGACAATACACTTCAGTACTGCCAAAAGTATAACACATATCACAGCCTGCCCTAATTGGTTTTTTTATTGATCTCTTGTTAGTAGTTATTAAATATATGCATTTACATCCCATCTCTCATAAATGTTGTACTTACCTACTTTTAAGGGTATTATACAAATACTGTGTTGGATACTATTGACGTAGCGGTTATTAATAGGTATATGTATTACATTTTATAAAACTTCAGATGAGAATTTCTAGAAAAATATCTACTTTGACACTAAAAATTCAAAACTGCCTGTATACAGGTGTGGAAACCTTTGCAAAACAAAATACAGAATCCCTAGTATAAGGCATTCAGTAAACACAAAAACATTTTTTTTAAGTTGGCATGTGCATATAATTTTTGTACTAGGGATACTGTATTTTGTTTTGTAAAGGTTTCCACACCTGTATACAGACAGATTTTAATTTAAAAATGACAAAATTAATATTTCTGATTGTCAGTGCCAAAGTAGATATTTTCTAGAAATTCTTATCCGAAGTTTTACAAAATGTAATAAAAATACCTATTAATAACCGCTACGTTAATAGTATCCAACACAGTACTTGTATAATACCCTTAAAAGTAGTTAATTACAACATTTATGACAGATGGGATGTAAATGTCACACACTTAACCTATTTGTATTAGTAACTTTTTGTAAATACATTCCTAGACAAAGATAAATTCTGGAAGTACACTCATGAAATTTTGGAAATCAAATGCCACTTTGTCTTTTTATGTTTACTGAATAGACTATACAAAAATTATATGCACATGCCAACTTCAAAAAAATTTAAATGTTTGTGTATTTACTGAATGTAGTGTAGTGAATGTCCTATAATTTCCAGGTTTTTGAGTGCTATTGTTAATGAGTTTTGTTGTCCTTTATTAATTATTGCTTTTATTGTTAGTATTGCTTTTTTGCGGTAGCTATTTTTGTATTTGTTTACCTATTCGCCGTTTAATTTCTGGCGGGTTGGTTTTATAACCTCAAATCGTACGTATTAATTTTCTTTCAAAAATGTTACCTTAAGTTACAGCTATTAGCATGCGTTAGAGCTATTAACATGAGTATCATAACTGCTGCAGATGTTTTGAAATCCGAGCTCGTAGAACGAGGATTTTAAGACATCTAACTTTGTTATTAATCATAACATCCGTGGTTTGTTCAATAGTGTTATCAGTTGCAGTGTGGTAATTATTGCCAAAAGAAATATTACCATACAGATACAGTTGTTTCAGTATGGTAATGTACGGTAAAGGAATATTACCGTACAGATACAGTTATGACTTAGTTACCAGCTTACTTTTATACCTGTGTAGGAACAAAGGCTTAATATTCTGAAATCGGTAAATAATATTTTGTTAACATACAGGGTGCCCGAATTTCGTAGGGACAACATGGGTAACTTTTGTATTTGAAGAGATAGAGAGATGGTTTAATTAGCAAAAAGGTGCAGGTTTGAGAGCTCATTAAGAATCCATCTTCAAATTTTACTGGTCATAGCCCACTTGTCTAAAATTTAAAAAAAAAATTTCCCAATTTCTTTTATATGCCGTAACTTTTTTGTTACTTAAAATATTGAGATGCGATTTGAACTAATTTGCATAGTAATTTAAATACATTTATTGGCGCTTAATACAGGGTTCCCAGTGACCTGGAAAACAGGGAAAACCGGGAAAAGTCAGGGAATTAAAAATAGTCAGGGAAATCAGGGAAAAGTCAGGGAAAATTAGTAACTCTTTCACTTGGTCAGGGAATTTTTGGAAACGTAAAACTGCGCATGATTATTTTAATTCTTGCGTTACTTTCAGAGATATAATATACCTACGCTCAGCGTATTATCTCTGTCTTGGCCTTATGTAGTAGCGTTGAGTTGACAAGGATGGAATGTCGCCAGTGTGTGTGTGTATTCATTCGCAGTCGGACGACGAGTCGACGCATTCAAATTGTGGCATCTCGCGCGCGACGCGCGCATTGGTTGCTTATTCCGCTCAGACCGCCGACGACGCGAACCACGTGTTGTTTCTGTTTGACTTGTGAGGTTATGAGGTTGGTCTAGGTTGCCCGTTTTGCATTGTTTGCGTATTTTAGTAAAACTTGAAATGTATTAGCATGACGCAAAAGAAAACAGTGTTTAATAAAAGATTGGATTGATCCAGCCCTAAATCCAGAATGGAGCAGAATTATAGCTGCTGTACCAAATTACCTGGAAAAATGAAAAATTAAGTCAGGGAAAACCTGGAAAAGTCAGGGAATTTAAATTTGTTAACTTGCTGGGAACCCTGTAATAAAACCAATTCTATTTGTGCAAATTTTTAGTAATCTAACCTAACCTCAAAATTTTAAATTGGTACCATGCAATTTTTTGGCCCTATTAAGAGAGGATTTTTTTCTGAATGCAATGATGTATTACATGATATGGAAACTTTTTCAAAATTTTGAGAAACTGAGCTTATTATTTTTACAGTCAGAAATCACTAGTGCCATGATCACAATAATTTGGTTTTTTATCATGTTATCTGTGAAATTATGTTTCGAAACAAAAAGCAGGCTTATCATCATACATGCCTGTCAGTAGTGTGAGTGTTATTACTTCAACTTATAATGAAAAATTTTGAAAATATATATTTTGTGCGTATATCAAGTGCTACAAGAACGTAGAACTTACACGTCAAACATACGGAACACACTGACACTACTGGAAGGCACTATGATGATAAGCGTGCTTTTTGTTTCAAAACATAGTTTCACAGATAACGTAATAAATAAAAAACAAAATTATTGTGATCATGGCACTAGTGATTTCTGCCTGTAAAAATAATAAGCTCAGTTTTTCAAAATTTTGAAAAAGTTTCCATATCATGTAATATATCATTGCATTCAGAAAAAAAATCCTTTCTTAAAAGGGCCAAAAAATTGCATGGTAACAATTTAAAATTTTGAGGTTAGGTTAGATTACTAAAAAATTGCACAAATAAAATTGGTTTTATTAAGTGCCAATAAATGAATTTAAATTACCATGCAAATTAGTTCAAATCGCATCTCAATATCTTGAGTAACAAAAAAGTTACGGCATATAAAATAAATTAGGAAATTTTTTTTTAAATGTTAGACAAGTGGGCCATGACAAGTAAAATTTGAAGATGGATTCTTAATGAGCTCTCAAACCTACACCTTTTTGCTAATTTAACCATCTCTCTATCTCTTCAAATATAAAAGTTACCCATGTTGTCCCTATGAAATTTGGGTACCTTGTATACATGTTCATTAAAAAAGTCCATAAGGGGCGAGGTTAGCGTCAATTTGTAAATAATATTTTGTTAACATATACATACTGATGGAAAACCTAACCTGATAACCTCGAATATGACATAGACTTACAGTGCCACCAACATATTATTCATATGTTTGAATTTCCACAGCTGCCCCGTATGAACTTTTTTAATGAACATGTTTGTTTGTCTGTTAATGAACAAGGTCTAGACATGCAGAGTATCTGGTACCTTAGACACCGACTGCTTAGAAACCTACTTAAAATTTTGCCGAGACTAAGGAGTTCCAACCCTAGCAAGGGATCTTTTAAATGCTTTCACATCGTAGTAACATGGGACCCAAGGCTTTACATCACTTCCGAATGATGGCATTCTGTAGAGGTTTTCATCTTTATTTTTTTATTTTTTAAAAACCTCAGTGGGACATGGGATCGAACTCGCGACTTTAGATCAGTAGTCAGAATGCTTAACCACTCAGCTACCGACCCCGGCTAATGAACATATAAACGTGCGTTTAAAAAAAAGTTATCGAGAGGGTTTTGAACTAGATTTTATCTTACGACTGCATGTCGGTGATTACTACATCACTCTACCCAGAATTTAGCGTGCTGACTCACTTGAGTTATCAGTTGTCGAAGTGAGGTTATGTGTTTATACGTAAATTATTACATCGCTATACTCAGAATTTAACGCGCTCAGTCACTTGAGTTGTCAGTTGTCAAAGTGAGGTTGTGTGTATACGCAATCCATAAAATAAGTTATGACATGACTTTCAAAAATTACTGTTTGACATACGGCCATTTAATATCGTTTTTTTATCTAATACAAAATTTCTTTTTCTGCGATCGTGTCAAAAGTGACATTTGCAGCATTCCTACTATTAGCTCCCGAATTCGATCTCTTAATATTATATTAAAACACACTTTGCCATAAATTTGAATGTCAACATAACCTAGAATATCCAACACAATGTGTCTGAAAAGTGTCACCAAACTAAGTTTTTATATTTCTGTTACGATCGTAGAAAAAATAGCATATGATACACGTGTGTAAATGCCATTAAAGCATTAGCGAAGTTAAAAGCACTCTGCTTTGCATCGTGCTCTTAAACTCAACGCACGTGCTTTAAGGACGTACTTATACACTAGTATCATAATATACAATTTTTCTACGATCGTGTCAAAATGACCACTTTTTGCACAATTTCTAGTGTCAAAAGTGATGTTTGTAGCACTCTTATTATTAGCTCCCAAATTACATCTTTTTTGCACATTGCCATTGGGGGTGTGTTTTAATACTACCGGGTGATTATAAATGCTTTTCCATCAAGTTTCCTTTGAAATATATGTTGTATGAATAATATGTTGGTGCCACTGTGTCTATGTCAAATTCGAGGTTATCAGGTTAGGTTTTGCATCGGTGTCTGTTAAAACTGACCCAAAACTTAACCTGCTCACCTCGAATTTGACATAGACTTACAGTGCCACCAACATATATTTCAAAGGGAACTTGATGGAAAAGCATTTATAATCACTCGGTAGTATTAAAACACGTTTTGCCGTAAATTTGAATGTCAACATAACCTAGCATATGCAACACAATGTGACGAAAAAGTGTCACTGAACTAAGTTTTTATATTTCTGTTACGATCGTAGAATAGTATATTCTGATACTAGAGTATAAGTGTCATTAAAGCACTAGCGACTTATCGCATGTGCTTTAAAGGCTTACTTATACACTAGTATCACAATATGCTATTCTATGTAAAATTACAATGAGCTGTAAAGGATGTAAACTCGCCCATTAAGAAGCAAATGTTATAAAGTGTTTTGGTGAACAGAAGGCTTCTGAAACGTGGATATTTCCGGTAGAACAAGATATAGAATTAGCAGCCGCTGCAGCTGGGAAGCTAACCTCTCTTTTAAAAAAAGGTTTTAAGGAGTATGCTACAACAGGTAATGCTTAAAAAAATAACAATATTATTTCCCAGAATTGTCATTGAAAAACTAATGCAAGTAATAGAAGAAGAAGAAGAAATATTTATTCATGTTACATACATAGAATGTTTACATTCGTCAATAATATTGGTATTTTTCCACTTTACAAAAACAAGTACCAATTTAAAGACACAATTTTGGTCCTTACTTTTTCCAGGTACTCCTTTAACATCTCCTAAGAATAAAACTAAAACACTACTGGAGCCTGTGGTTTTAACGAATTGTGTTTGACATGTTTTACATATAAGAGAAGAAATGTAGAGAAAATAAATTTAATTTTCACTGTCAATACGGTAACGTCAAATGAAGATATTTCTTTAAGTTCCAGTGTTGCTTTTTGCTCTGGTGTGTTTTATTAAAAAATGTAATATTTCGCATTAATGTTTAGGATAATTAATAATTAGGCAATCTAATACAATATTTATCTTGTATAATCTCTAGTACTCACTGTCGCAATATTTAATATTTTATAGTTATTAATGATACGTGTGCGAAAACACAAGCTTAAAGTTCGAGCCGAGAGAAGGTTTATTAAAATGTCTGCCATTGGTGAGAAAATAACAAAGTCGCCTAGGTAACATAAGAGGTAATTCTTGCATATTTAGGCGAGAAGGTAAGTCTGCGATTACTTTCATTTTCATTTACATCGTTCATATATTCATTTGATTTGCAGCAAGAAACGTCAGCTGCTTCACTTTGGCCGCATTATTCGATGCTCAAGTCATCTTTAAAAGTGAAAGAAAACTTGCGCATTGAGCAGTTTGGGAATGTAATTGCTTACCTTAAACAAATAAATGTAACACTTCCAGATACAAAAACGCATTCAATAGATATTTGTTTCGTGTTTTAAAATTTTTAAAACACGTTCTGGGAAACGTGTTTTAAACTGCTGTTTTTATTCTAGGATTTAGATATTAAAAAGATGACTTAAAATATGACCAACAGAAAAAATATGTTAATTATCGGTTGTTTTATTTAATATATGATTAAGTGGCTTGAAACAAATAATATTGCTTTCCATCTAAGTTTTTTAAAACCTCAGTTATGTAATTTAATTAGTAAATGCAATTAGGAAAAGTTTAGGACTTTTGAAATGCATCAGTTACTTCAGGACCATGGTCATGAAGTTTTCCATTTACCACCATCTCATCCTGTTTTAAACCCAATGGAGATGATTTGGGCAAAAATTAAAAATGCGGCCACAAAAAAGAATCTTAAATTTACTTTGAATGAGGCTGAACGACTAGCAAGAGAAGAATTTGCAAGTACCACGAAAGAGGATTGGATCAAACGCTGTCAACATTCTATTGAGACACAATATCTTAAACGTTGATATTGATACATGCAGTGGAATTGAACCCCTTCAGGCAAATAAAGGGAAGGGGAAGTAAATGAATTTGATTTTGATTTTGGTGTTTGTTCTATTTTTTATTTTTATTTTTGTTACTGAAATTAATAGATATTTACTGGTTTTGTGTGAATTTTTTAAAATAATTTAAAACAATGTGCTATTATGCTATTTGTAATAATAAAAAATTATCTTGGTTTTTAATTTATATGTGCAATCTTAACTTAACAAAAGTTAATACAATTTTATAATTGTTATTTATTGTAAGCACGATAAAAAGAATTGCAATAAAGCACTTCTCTTTTCTGTTGTTCCTGTACTCAATTGCGACATATTTCATGTACAATAAAGTAAGATTATATTTTGTGCCAGAATGACATAACATACCAAAGTTAAAAATATTAGATTTAGTTTGCACATCTCTGAACTGACATTGGCTACAAATGTCTTAAGGGGTAATTAGGTGGCCTGGCTACTCCGTTCACACCTTATCTTCCAACCCTTCACCCCTTTAACAAATTCCAACCCCCTTCAGCATACTAACCTGGTTCTATCAATCTACAAGTTACATTTTCTGGAAGTGCTTCCTAAAAAGTGCAAGAAACTAAGACAACTTTAGACAAAATGCAAAAGTAAAAATTGGAAGTATTGAAGTAAACAAATAATATAAAATTCAAGAATTTTTTCAGTAATAATGTATTAAGGGCAAATGCTTTTGCCGGTAAAAATGTTTTACGAAAGTATTTTGTTTTGGCAATGTCACAAGACAAACTAACTTGATCAAATTCCCGAGCCGAAGCCGATAATAATTGTTTACATGAAACTTGTGTATATATTATTTTTAATTTAGGTATCACTACTGTAGTTTTTATTATTTTTACTGTAAATAATCTTGTAATTTTATAATAACATGATAGTATTTTATTTTTGGTACAGAGCTGGCAACTCTGCTACCATATAGGTGGAAACACCAAATGCTGAAGAATCGTCGAACGACGCCCTATGCTTCTACAGGAGCAAAAAGGAATGATGATGATGATGATTTTATTTTTAGATCCTACCTGTGTTATTCATCAACAAGAACTTGTACAACAGTTTTCATGCACATTTAGAGGATGTTTTTATAAATCCAATAATCAACAGAATCTCAAAAAGCACGTCCTGAGGAAACATTTGTGAGATACACAGTGTTGGGTAAGTTACTCTAAAAAAGTAACTAAGTAAGTTAATCAGTTAGTTACTAAGTTACAGAACTATAAAAGTAACTTGAATAAGTTACTAAGTTACCATAACGTAACTCGTTATTTTTTAAGTTGCCTTTTTTTATTAGAGGCTACTAATTTACATGCAGTTACTATCAACTTAATATCAACAGAAACACATATTTATAAACAATTGTTTATTAGCAAATATTCTATAGGGTTTAATCTTTGTTACTAGTAAATTAGATTCCTAGTTCTACATTTTTGTCTGATTGCTTATGTATAAAATTTATTGGTATTTAATAATAACTGCATTTCTACTAGAGCACTGGAAGGGAGGGCAGTATTATATTTAATAAATATTTTCCTAATCGTTGGAAATTTATCTAAAGTTGTTAAATTAGATGAATCGCACTTCATGTATGTTTCAGTTTCGTTCATATTTTTGGACCGCTTTACTGTTTTGAAGAAAAAAAAATGTGTTCTCTTTTGTCTCTATCATTAGTTTGTGGACTGGAAAGTGGACAAACTGATGAAGTAGAAGCCCGATTTTTTACTTCATTTTCTAATAATATAACAGCGTTTTGTGTCTTCTTTGCATCACATATCCGCTCAAATGTAAACCAAGGATGAGTAACCGCCGCCAGAGTGTAGTCAGAATTGTTGCGAATTTCTGTGAATCTAAAATAAAAATTAGAAATAACAGTCAATATTTTTGTTAATGCATTCCTGAAGAATCACTTTTCCAATGTGTTGAACATGCAATTTTTTCGTGTAGTTGACAAAAATTTCTCTTTAAATCATTTTGGTTAAAGTATGGAAGTGCAATATTTACTGTACTGTAAAATATAAATAACCATTATACATTATAGACCTAACTTGAAAATGAATGAATCTGTTATTAATTCATCTAGTTTAAATTTAAACTGCAGTATCCTATAGCAGTATTGGGTTACTTATTTCATTTTTTTGTTAAAATATTGTTTGGTTATTATTGAAATATAGAGACGGTGAATGTATTTTCGTCTGAATTAGACACCCCCAACCTACGCACAGGCGTTAAGAATGTACTTCCCAGTAATCCACATACCTGCTCAGAGAACTTCTAGTTGTTAAAGGATTAAAGATTACTGGAAAAAGCTGTCGCCACCCAAATAGGATCCGTCAAATATTATTTATTATCGACTAAGTACAAGAAGGTATTCCTGTGGTCGGTATTAGCATTTGCATACTAAAGCATTCGAAATTTCCACAAATTCTTTAGCTTCAGGTATAATTTCTTAAATACTACGCATTAAAAACCGAACATTTTAAAATATTTTACATTTGGAGCATGAAAATGTAACTTGTCATATTCAGTTACTTAAGTTACTAAATAATTGTAACGTGTTATAGTTACAATTAATGAAAACACAAAAGTAATTAAGTTACTGAAAAGTAACTAGTTACCAGTAACGAGTTACTTTTACTTAGTTACTACCCAACACTGGAGATACATCAAGAATAATTATATGACTAATGTAGTTTAAGATCTTTTAGCAATTATGAACCGTAAAATGTGTAGATATATAATGAATAACATGATAAAAAAATAAAACTCTAATTAATAACAATAGATATGGTAATAATAATTATATTGCAATCATGATATAAATACAAGGGTATGCTCGAGCGCAGCTTTTCTCAACGACCAATGAGAAAGCGTGAACCAGACTACGTCATCAATAGGTGGCAATTTGAAAGTTACGTTTTAAAAGTCGCATTTTGCATTTGTAGTGGGTCAAGTTAATGGTGAAATGGAGGGAAATCGTACGCAATTGTAATAAATGCTATTTTTCGTGTGAGTAATACGCGGTTTTATTGATTCTCGTACATTATAACTCTTTTCCGCACACAGGAGAAAAACCTTAAAGTTTCTAACGCGATTTAGTTGGACATGCAAAAATCCACACAGGAGAGAAACCGTATAAATGAGGTTAGGGTTATCGACGTGCAATGCGTGCAACCATCGTCCAACATGCCGAAGCCCTCCTGATATACCCGAGACCATGATAATCATGCCCGAGACCTTACGAATGTGACGTCATGTGGTTCACCTGCGCAGTGGGTTACCATCTCTAGAGCATACCCTTTTATTTATATCATGATTGCAATTAGTTATTTACGAATTGTTCATCTTGTCTTATGTCAAAATCAAAATTAACTACCAATAATAACAACGGTGATTTGTTTTAATCGTTTTCAAGTACAAAATGTTTCTCCATATCGAAACAAATATTATTTAAATTTATATACAATACCATGGAGCAGTAGGAATACGTACATAATTGTTGAGTTGATAACCATTCCAGCATTTTACCATTGCTTAATATACCTATGCACTATATTTCATAGTGTATAAGAAATGCAAGAAATGTAACAAACAAACAAACAACAGTAACAATGAAACAATAGATAACTACTAGCAGCGCTTATTTTACTGACCCAGCAACTCCTGAATTTTTTAAAGCTAACATTAAAAGATCAAGTGACTCATTCTCTTTAAGAAAAGTATTGGCCAATCTTAACATGTTACCCATCGGTGATGATGAGTTAATATCTGTATAAAAAAATATCTCAATTTAAAATTCTAACTTCAATCTTTGGCACTCTAAAATTAACAAAATTAATCAAATCACAATTTTTGTACTTGTTCTTAACAGTTCAATAATCAACACCGCCGTGTTTTTCTTCTTTCTTGTAAATTTTCAATTTTAAAAGTTTTCGGCATTGACATGTAAAGCCTGTATGACACGACGCTAAATTTTGTGCAAAATTTACTTGTAAATTTTCAAATAAATTCACTGATAACTTTTTTTTCAAAACACAATTTCCTGTTTGCAACGTGTGCTAAATTTGATGTTAAATTTGGCATGCGCACATGCGTAGTAGAAAATCTTTTAAGTGGAAACAGTACCCTTTAGAGGGTATTGGTTGAAGTATGCGTTTGTTTTCATGTTATTTGCCGTTTGTTAGCTATTTTCTGTAGTTGGGTTAAGACACTATCTTAGATACCCTTAAATGTATCTTAGATAGGAGTGCCAACATTAAACACATAGTTAAACAATGCTAACAAAATGCAGGTTATGTTTATGTTTACATTCCGCATCATACGCTGCAGTCTGATTATGATACTTCTGCGCATTTTTACACACATATTTACCACGAAATAGAGAACAAGTTCTAAATAATTTACATGAAAACTAACAAGATTTGTTATTCAATTTAATGGTCTAACATTTTTGAACGGTCCTTTACTTATAATGTAACTAAAATCTACAATGCATTACCCAATTTTTTAAAGAATCTTTCAGTCTACAAATTTAAGTGCGAACTTCAAAAAATCTTAATGAATGGACATTGTTATCACCTACATTTTGTCACAAACATAGTACCAATATTTTTGTAGTTGGTTATGGTATATGCAACCATGTATTACATTTAAAAGTTAGGTTTATTATATAATTCACTCGTATATTTTTTTTAACTTTTATTTTAAATAAATATATTTTTGCAGTTGTTTTTGCTAGGTTAAGTGGAAGACCAGAAGCCCTTTGGGGTAACTGAACTTCACCTCGAGGTTGACTTGTTCTTTTTTTTATGTAGTGAATGTATTTTTATTGTTATATTTGCAAGTCAATAAAGACATTATTATTATTATTATTATTATTATTATTTCGCATAAAAAAAACCTAAAGCCTTATATGTCTTATTAGTGATATAATATAAATGATCAATAAATTTCAAATTATAATGAAAAATAACACCGTCCTTCAGATTTTCTCACTTACTTATTTACTTAGTCCCGGACCTCGTGTATCTTTTCAGGTGTCCAGGCTGTTGGGTTGACAAATTTTTTCCACGCCTTAGTCTTTTCAATAATATTCTAGAATCGACTAAGATGCCTAGACAGCGCATACCCATAATAAATATTCATGTGAAAGTCAATAGAAATTAAATTTAAAAACTAGAAATGTGTTACGTGCTACCTGCTGTCTATAAAAAAATATTCTCTACTATTCTACAATAGTAATAAAAATATGACACTTAAAAAAAGCCAGCGTGTGGTAGCAACCGACTTTTTAGCGATTGGTATTCTATTATCAACCATCTGCAAAGAATCAGACGAATTATAGACAATAATATAAAGTACTATATGTATGTAGGATGTTACCAAAAAATTGGGCAAACATTTGTGGATACGTTGTGTGCCCCAAAATAAGTAAAATATGTTATATACAGGGTGAATCAAATTAAGTGTGCACCATTGCTATCTTTGTTATTATTAATTTTACAAAGTAGGTTAAATTAGCAAACTAGTAGTGTTTTTGGCGCTGATTAATATGCAATTAATAAAAAAACAATCCAATCACGAGTTTGGGATAAAATTAAAAACTTTTAGTTTTTTTTAATAGAACAGCCTGTATATTTTTCAAAAACTTGAAATAAAAATGAATTGGTGATATAAAAATCTTAATACACTATTGTCTTAAAATGAATACTAAAGAAGTTATTGCAAGTTTCAGTTTATAGATAAATCCATACATTATTCTACTGTAAAAATTCATTGCAGGCTTGTTTTAAGTCTGATAACCAGAAACAGTAACAAAACAATAAGAAGTAAATAAACAACACTAATTACATTCGACAACCAAACGTACGACAAATTGATTCTAACAGTTCTGATGTTTACGTTATTGTTTTTGTTTTTAGTAGCAGCCTACTATGAATTTTTCGTAAGTACGGTGTATTGTTGATATAGGTAAACTAAAATCTTCCCTAACTTCTTTTCTTTAATATTCATTTTAAGACAATAGTGTATTAAGACTTTTATATCACAAATTAATTTTTATTTCAAGTTTTTGCATATATACAGGGTGTTCCATTAAAAAAAATCAATTTTGTCACAAACTCTTATTCGATTTTTTTTTATTAATTGCATATTAATCAGCGCCAAAAATACTACTAGTTTGCTAATTTAACCTACTTTGTAAAATTAATATAATATAATAATACATTATTTATCTCAATAGAAATAATAATACAGCACAGCAGTTACATTGAAAATAAATCACATGTTTCATAAAAAAACAATAAAAACAACAGTCCATTTCTATGTGGCAAAATAACAATAATCTATGCAAGAATTATAATAATATACTTAACGTAATTAAAGGGGTAAATTAACAATATATTTTCCATCCCAAATGGCCTAACACGTATTTAAATTTTAATCCCCTTCTTGAAGCATCCGCCTTAATTTTCTTTTAAATATATTTATATTTTCAGAATTTTTTATATCTCTACTTATTGAGTTAAATAAAATAAAGCCTTTATTTATAACGGAGTTACTATTTCTTGTAGTTGATATCATTTTTACATGCAAATAATATTTACTTCTCGTTTTATAGCTATGAATTTCATGATTATATTTAAAGAATGGTTGTAAATAATCGGGAAGTAAATTATTTACAATCTTATACACAAAAATCATAACTAACGTTCTATTTTCTACAGACATCCAATGTAATGATTTTAACATACAGTTTATGGGAGTGTACCTACTACAACGCAAAATCACTCGCATTCCTCTATTTTTCAATTTTTGCAAGTCTCTTAATTTAGTTTTACTCATTAAATGATTGACCGTAGCACAGTAATCAAGTGCGGTTTAATGATTGCATTGTAAATATTTATTTTGGTTTGCATTGTTAGGCAATTAGATATTCTCGTAAAAAAGTGTAATTTCTTACTTATCTTTTTATGAATATATTCAAATTAATTATTATTGAAAGATAAAGTGCTATCAATAATTACACCCAGGTATTTATACTCATTACAAAGTTTTCTTTTTTTGTTTTGTATGTACAGGTTAATTTTATCCCGTTGTATATTTTTAGATTTTAAGTTACTGGTTATTATCATGCCGACAGTTTTTTGTGTATTTAACTTAAGTTTGTTGTTATTTAAGTAAATGAGCCGTTACTAATAGGGTGTAGTCTGCAAACAGGTTAATTAAATCACAATTATGATGAAGATCGATATCATTTATATAAATTAAATATAACAATGGGTCTAATATACTGCCCTGCGGGACGCCAAAGTTAATATTCTTTATCGTTGAATGTAATTCTCCAATTTTAACTTTTTGTCCTCTGTTTTCTAAGTAATTTTTGAACCATAGTAAGACATTTCCGCCAATTCCGTAATATTTTAACTTTTCCAATAATAGTTCCCTATCCACAGTTTCGAAAGCCCTTATGGAGAAAGATACAAGCAATCAATTAGCCTGTTTAACCCACTAAGTTTTACTTTCACTATTTTACACCAATAGTTGCCATTATCTCTCAGTTCCAAATATTCGCTAAATTCAACGCCTTTTCTGATGTAGATAATGACACTCCCCGTATGTTTGCTGTTCGAATTACATCTCACAATATTAAAATTATTTATATTGAGTTCCACGTCTTCTATATCCTCTGTTGTCCTAGTTTCACTAAGTAAGATTACGTCGGGGTTTGTCACTTCAGTAAATTCAATTAATTCCGCAATATTAGAAATCAAACTTTGCATGTTCATATATATCATTTTACCGCTTTCCATTTAATTAAACGAGGGCGTATTCCGCGATGAAGAATTTAGTTTTTTATAGATTTTGGAAGGATAGTGAGTAGTCCGTTTACATATTTAATTTCAATGTTATCCTCACCCCCTTCAACACGTTTTTTGAATTCCTCCTGTAGCTCCATGCGTACTTTTTGCTGAATTCTCGTCTAGTCAGATTGGATCTTGTATTACGTAACTTTTCCTTTGTTTTTCAACACCTTTATAGCTGTGTGTTTACTTTGCGAACCAACGCGTAGCGGTCTTGCAGATCCATCTTCCCTTTTCTTTCCAATCCGCATCACAGTAATGTCGCTGCTATTTAATTTCAAGATTGGACAAAGATAGCAATGGTGCACACTTAATTTGAATCACCATGTATATGTATGGTCAAACATGCTTCCCTCAGAAGCTATAATTATTTAAATTTGAAATATGATGAATAACAATCTATGGCTACTTCTGTCAAAATTGATTTAAGTAGTGCGTGTTAAAATTACTTGTCCAATTATGTTCTTTTGATTCTTTACTGTGTGTTGTTGATATTACTTTTATTTTTCTCTTTTTTCTGTTCTAATTTTGTGTTGAAAAATATCAGGAATGTACTGGTATGAATAATTGTAGTATGAAACAATCAATCCAAGTAATAAGATGGTAAAATGTTAACAGGTGCCATAACTAACATGTTCAGCACAAGTTTCTTATAAAGTGTTAAAAAGCTAATATCAAATACTCAACAACCTATCTCATCTGTAAATTTAATTTATCGGTTGCAGGATATTAATCCCTTGTTTACGTATACAAAAGTAGGCTGGTAACTAAATCATAACTGATCTGTACGGTAATAGTCCATTACCGTACATGGCAACCATTACCCTACATGGCAACCGATAAACTATTGAACAAATCACGGATGTTATGAATCATAACAGCCTACGAGCTCGGATTTCAATACAACATCTGCGGCAGTTATGATACTCATAACATTCCTAGATATGTTAATAGCTATTAAAAAAAATAATTTTTTCTTCAAACGGCAGTAAAATATGGCATTATACTGCTGGATTGATGATGCTAAACTGTCACTTTATTGCCAAGCGGCAGATAAAGTTATTATCTGCCGCTGATGACTTTATCTGCCGCTCGTCAGTGGCAGATAATATTATCTCCCGCTGACGAGATCATGTAATTTTCTTCGTATTTTGTTCACAAAGTTTTAAATAATTTGTTATAAAAACGTTTGAAGAAAAAATACTATATGTTATTCGGAGCAAAAGTATCTTTATGTGGCTCGGCTGTACTTATCTGCCTCGCAAGCTCGGCAGATAACCCGTCCAGCCTCGCCACATAAAATATAGCTTTTGCTCCTAATAACATAATATACTATTATCATGTGGGCTACTCCGTTTACTAAATAAGTAGTCGCTGAAAAATAAATTTAAAACTATAGCAACGTGCAGCAGTATTGGTAAAATGAATAGCATTTTTAATACCTATTCCACTGCAACCAGGTATAGTTCGTAACTCATTAAAATTATCAAATATTATACCCATTTGTATACATTAGCGGGATAAGGATTGTGTAGATAACTATCGCCCAGTTTAGTTAATTTCTTTAAAATATTCAAGTGTGCCATGCTCGATAGATTAAATAACTATATAAAAGAAATTGAAATTCAAATCAGCGTGTGTTTAGATCCCATATATCAACACTTACAGCGATTCATGAATTTTACAAACAGGTGATGAAAAATATCAACACAGGAGGATGCCCAATTTGTGATCTTAACAGAGGGCATTTGACTGTGTGGACAGGGGCGTAGCTACTGCTATATCTGCCGTATCAATGATACAGGGCCCACGAGCCAGGGGGTGCAGCTCAACCTCTCAAAAAATTTGTCAATTAAGAATTTCGGTTTATATAGACGGAAGGTGTTTGACTCCTCCCCCCCGCTCCGCCCCCTCCAATTACAAATAGAATGAGCTCGACACCGGCGCAGCCGCAGTCTTTTGTCTTACTTGCAATTAAAACTAACCCTTTCTTAGTGTGCATACTGCTTATTGCAAATAAAACACATGTAAATAAATAGTAAAAAATTGATAACTAAGAACAAAGAGGAACGACACAGTTGTCAAAATATAATAAAAATACTTACGGCCGGTCTTATAAAGACCACTAATCTGACGTTAACTTTAATTCGCTGTTAAAATAAACAAAAGCGCATCAAAACGTCAGTGCTTATGACATTTTATTCATTAGTAAACAAATTTTGATGCACTTTTGTTTATTTTAACAGCGAATTAAAGTTAACGTCAGATTAGTGGCCTTTATAAGACTGGCTGTTAATGTTACGAATTTCTCTTGCTAATTAATATGTTTACTGATATGTTTAAAATAATTAAGCCCATATCTAAGGCATTACAAAGAACTAATACTTTAAGGACCGAGGAAGGATTTGCTTCTTTGCAAAGGAATTCCGAAGTTTTGGCTGAACAGTGTAGTGTAAAATCAGTGTTTGAAAACAAAAGATATAGGAGAACTAAACGATTTTTCGATGAACTGGCTGTAGATGAAAGAATTTCTGATCCAAAATCTTACTTCAAAGTAAATGTAAACTATCACTGTTTGGACATTTTAATTTCACAGAGTACAAGAAGGTTTAATAGTTTGCATCTCGTCAATACCGCCTTTGAAATTTTGCAACCAGATAAATTAATAGCAGTGTCTAAGGAAGGAATTAAAATGAAATCAATAGAATTTATAAACAAATACAAGGATGATTTAACGGATAGCTTTTATGATCAATTAATTTCGCTAAAAACATGCCTAAAATCAGAAATTGAACAGATTCATACAATTAACAGAATTAATATTAATAAAATCTAATAGTACCTATGGGTTAAAACATTTCCGAGGTAATAACTGCTTGTATGCTGTTTTTGACAATTCCTGCTATGGTAGCATCAGCAGAAGAAAGCTTTTCAAAATTAAAACTTTTGAAAAACTGCTTAAGGAGTACGATGACACAAGAACGGCTATGGGATTTAGCCATATTATCTACCGAAAAGAAAGAGCTTAAAAAATTAAAATTATATCCAAATATGGAACGTCTTCTAAACATTTTCGCCGAGAAAAAAGTTTGCCAAGTAACTTTGTAAATAATTATTATTTACTTTAACCTTGTTTCTTGTCTCTTAACATTTACTTGTTTCTTACTTATGTAGATATAAATAAGTAAACTGTAAACTATGTTTTACACTTTTTTTACGCAATATATCTGTTAGTAATATGTAATTAAATAATACTTTTTTATTTATTTTTATTAGTTTTTCCTAATTATATTTCATTTTGTTAAAAAATTAAATTGTGTTTGTATCTGTATACGTTTATTTGATAATACCCTGATGGGGTGGGGGCCCACTTGGCAGTTTATGATATAGGGCCGGCTGATCTCTAGCTACGCCTCTGTGTGTGGATCATATATACTTTTGGACAACTTACAGTTACACAGTGCACACTGAAATATTTTGAATTGGTTTTCTACATTTTTGACTGGCAGAACGCAATCCATTGAATTACCTACAATCAGAATGAATCATAGAAGCTGTTATTCCACAGAACACAGTTCTTGATCCTTGAACCCTAAATTAATTTGTGACGCTTTACCAGTGATAGGAGAGATGCTGTTGCAGATTATTAATGGATCGTTTGCAACTGGGATTTTTCCTGAAATTTGGAAAACGGCAATTGTTAGTCCAATACCCAAAGTAAACGGAACAAAATATAGTTCAGAATTCAGACCAATCAATATGTTACCTGCGTTCGAAAAAATCATAGAACATATAGCTAAGGAACAACAAAAAAATTATTTAGAGGTAAATAAAATTCTAATTAGTGAACAACCAGGTTCCCAAAAAGATCACTCTTGTGAAACTTCATTAAATTTAGTTTAAGTGAACTGAAAAGAGGATATAGAACATGGGGAAAAAAATAGTAGCAGCGTTCATAGACCTGAAGAGCATTTGAAACAATCGACAGAGATCTGCTCTTAGCAAAAATGGAAAAATACAGAATAAAGGGATTCGAATTAAAATGGTTCAAGAATTATCTATGTGGCCGGCAGCAAATTACTAGATACGAAGATGAAGCTTCTCGAGCAGTTGAAGTGTGTTTAGGGGTTCCTCAAGGCTCAATTTTAGGCCCTCTTTTGTTTATCCTCTACATTAATGATATAAACTTAGCAGTGCAAGGTTGTCAATATAACTTATTCGCAGATGACACTCTGGTAGCTAGTGCCAATATAAATGTGAACGATGCAGTAAATAAATTAAATAGTGACCTCAAAAATATACCTAAATGGCTAAAATTGAACAAGCTTAAGTTAAATACATCTAAAACAAAAGCAATGATTATCAGTAGGGGACGATTATTAACCAATACGATAACTAGTGTAATTTTTGACGATGTAGTAATTGAATATGTCCCTAAAATAAAATATCTTGGTATTGTAATAGATAATAGGCTATATTTTAAGGAACAGCTAAAAAAATTGGTTTCTTTGGGCGAATCGCTCCAAATTAAACTTGTGGTCGAGGATACTTGTTTACAAAATAATTATTGCACCACATTTTGAATATTGTGCTAGCGTGTTATTTATAGCCAACGAAGGTGAATTGCAGCGTCTACAAAAGCTACAAAATAGAGCAATGCGTATTATTCTATTTTGTAATAAATGAACCAGCATCAATTTAATGTTGGAAACGCTGCAATGGCTTAGTATTAAACCGCGAATTTATTTTAATACGTTAATTCTGATCTTTAAAATTGTTAATAACAAATTACCTGCATATTTAAATAAATTTATTGTATACAATAGAGATATACATGGTTATGAGACAAGAAGTGTAAATAATTTTAGATTACCTACAACAATGAAAGCGTGTTCACAAAAAAATCTATATTACAAAGGTTTAAAATTATATAATGAAATGCCTGATGAAGCGAAACAGGCAACAAATGTATCTCAGTTTAAAAGGTTATGTTCTAACTATAGTCCATTTACTTGACATCTGCACTGTCAGTGTCAAATTTTAAAAAAATGTCTTTACTATACCTCAAAAATAATGCGTTTTTATTAGACTGTACAGTAATTTAATTGTTAAAATGTGAAAAATAGCAGTGGTGCCAACATGTCAGTTTGACAGTGCAGATGTCAAGTAAATGGACTATATGTCAAATCTGTTTGTAAATGAATTATGTGTCTTTTTGTTGTAAACATCTATCTTGATGAATAAATTTACTTACTTACTTACTTACTTACTTACTTATTCAATAACTAATAATATCGAGAGATCCAAAAAACTGATTCTTAGCGGGCTGTGGAAATTCTATCGTATGAATAATATATTGGTGGCATTGTAAGTCTATGTCAAATTCTATGTTAGCAGGTTAGATTTGGGTCAGTTTTGACAGAGACTGACGCAAAACCTAACTGTTATTAAACAGTAGACACCGGAAATGTTATAACTTTGATTTTTTAAATGGGTTCTTCTGAATATTTATGATTATCGGAATCTCTCGAAATCTACGACTCAAATTACATACGGCGGTGTTGTCAAATTTGCTTAGGTATTTCTCAAAAATATTTAAAGATTTCATTAATTAAACATGTTTCCGATTCATATAAAGATAAAGTGATGCATATTGCCTATCGATAGATTGGTAATTAAATTTTCTATCTAATGGCATAATGGCCATTGGTAGTTGCCATTTAAAAAAACTGACTTTTTCTCAAAAAACACGTTTAGTAAATTTTATTTCTTCATGAGCAATTTGTTATTCATCAAATTAATAAAATATGTATTTTTATGGGTTATTAGAGTCATTTAGAACACATTTTCTCCAATCACGGCCTTCTAGGAAAAAAAAAAGGTTTTGTTTTGAAAAATTAAAATTTAGCAAAAGTATCGTATGTAATTTGAGCTGTACATTCCAAAAAGCCTAAAATGTATAGGGTGATCTATTTAAAAAATCAAAGTTAATGCCACTTCCGGTTTCACCGGAAGTTGACCATTTTAACTGTATCTATCGGTCAATCAGAAATTATGTCTAATATCCACGTATCAAATTTTATCCAAATTGATTCATAAATAAAGGAGATATAAGCATGGCCCTGGTCTCATTTTCACCCGGTATATGCTATTTTATGTGACCTAGAAAAAAAAATGAAATGGTAGATTATGTTAACAATGATGTTGATGGATGATAAATACCTACCAACTAGATAATCTAGGCGATTTAGTAGAACCGATTGCTATATTTGAAAATTGTCATTGTTTCCTGAATTTTCAAGCGTTTTTGCAAGTTTTTCTCAAAAATGTGAGTGAAAACAGATTTGAAGAAATTCCTTCCCTTTTGAAAAATAGGTATGTAAGAAATTGCGACGAAAGTGATAACACTAAAAAACGTTTTTCTTATTTCATTCTTTTGCCAAATTGATCTTAGGGGAAGTAAGTTACTCTCCTTAGTATGGTTTGAAGCCTGAGCATAGCAAGGGATGAGTTTAAAAAAGGTGATACTTTATTAATCAAGACTGAAATTAGCATTTCAAATTTTAATGTCTGAAAACTTTGTTAGCAATATTCGTGGCAGTGATGAATTTGTAAAAATATAAGTTTTATAAATTGTACTAGCTGCCGTTTCACAAGTAATATACAAATAATTTACTAAATTAAGGGCCGGTTGCAGAAAGCAATGTTAAGTCTGGTGTTAGCTAACGCGACGTCAAAGTGAACAAAAACAAATCAAATCTCAAATACTTATGGTAACTAATACATTAGTAAACAAAATTTGATGCGATTTTGTTCACTTTGACGCGACGTTAGCTAACACCAGACTTAACATTGCTTTCTGCAACCGGCTCTAAATGTACATTCCCTATGGAAGTAACAATTATTTAGGCACAAAGGGGTTAAACTAATACTTTAATCCTGAATATATATGAAATGCATGAGGCGACCGAAGGAAACGAAGGACATTGTCACTTGGGAGATTAAAGAAGTTTTTGCACGAATGGGAATAATACAATATTTTACTGCCCCAAAATGGAAAGTATTTATTTCCATGGAATTTAATGTTGCCATGGAAATCAAATAACAGTACAAACATAACAAATGTCAATAAACGTATAACGTTAAACTGTTAATTGAATAAAAGTTACCTACATAAATTCGAAATAAATCACAACAGCTTTGAAATCAATTATTATTATTTAATTTTTTTTTATTTTTCAACGTTTTGTTCATCTATCTACTGTGTTTATGGGTTTAGCCGACCACTAATATTACAGTACTAGTGAATCACTCGAGCTACGCTTCGGTGGGAAAGGGTGCTACATGGACTTGAGATAAAGGGGGAAACCTTTTTTCACCCGCTCTCCACCGCCCACTCTCTCTCCTGACTTTGCTCTTTATTTTGCCCGGTAAGGTTTGATTTAAAATTACACGATTGAATTAAATTAAATATAATTTAATTTTACTTTACTCTTTCGTACTTTTTTTAAAATAAAAACCGGCCTACGATCTAAGCCTAAAAATTTGCAAAATTTTAAGCTATCATACAATTTAATCCTTCCAGTATCTTCGGAGGAGATAGTGAATAAAGATACATACTGTTACGTTTTTAACGTTCGGGCTATTTAAAAATTATACGACGCTTGTATTAAACATTTATTTACATCAATTAGATTTATTATTATTTACAAGTACACACGAGAATTATCAAGCAGATTACAAATTAATACAGGCACTAAGGAACTATCGATACATTTATTTATTATTACATACTGATCAACACACTTATTCAAACTGCCGGAGAATTATTTCAGAACTGAACTGCGGGTGAACTCTGCCCGCTTATATATCACGCCGGTAATTTCTTCCAGAAGCCTCCAGATGTTCTGGGCAACGGTGACGTATCGCGTCAGGGCCGCTCTAGCATCGACTGGAAAATGATTCATTAGCGTACACCTGCGTTCGAGGACGCCCGTCGGCAGCCTATGATTCACGTGCTGGAAGCCGCCTCTGGAATTTCTAGTATAATCGAGGCACCGGGGCAAATAACTGTCAGCCGAATCGTTACAATACATACAAAGAAAGAGACCATCGATTTTATGGTATTGATAGTCTGCAAAGGTAGCTATTGTAGCCTTGTTGGTTATTGGGATGTTACGGGTCTACAAGAGGTTAAGTATTGGTCCCAAAATACTGCCCTGTGGTACCCCTATTGTAATTTTGTATAAATTGGAGTATTTGCCTTCTTGCATAATTGTAAAAAAAAATTATGAAAAAAATGTGTATGTGCTTAGTTTACTCACACGGATTAAAAGAAGACATTTAAATTTGACAGTACTGTTAAAGGATTGGCAATTATATTATCCAATCAATAATAAAATAAGAGCTATGTAGCCAGTAAAATGATTTGAATAGGTAAGCACTACTGCTTGTTTAAACATTGCTTGACAAAATTGATAAAATAAATGACTGCAATTTCAGAAATCACATAAACTTGGACTGGTATAATTGCCATATTTGCTATAAGTATAAAAGCCTTGTTAAAAAAAAAATTAAAAGAAAGTCTCCACTTTTACATACATGCATACATACATAATCCAGTCTTCTTCTACCTTTCGGTGGCAAGGAAAAGTCTCCACTTTTAACGCCTTTTAATTGTTGTCTTAATGTTTAAAAGACGTCTTCATTGACAAATTACTACATTTTTTATAATACTTATGTTAAACTGAAGTTTCGATTTCTGGTACTGAAAAAAGACAGTAAGGTAGAACTGCTTAAACGTGAAAATTAAACATAAAATAGAACAATTTACTAGAATTTTTCACTTAGAATATTAATCAGGCTGCATGGCTATCTGGCGTTTTATTACCATTTCTGGGACACCCTGTATATGTCGTACAAAAATACATGGTGTTTTAAGTACCTATTGTTTTTTAAAATTTTCTGGTCATGTTATGTGTATTGTTATTATTATCATATCTAATATTTCTTTATTTTTAGATATACTGACCATAGCTGAACCACTCTATACCCCCAAGAATTTCATATGTGGGCGATGCAATAAAAGCTACAAGTATAAATACAATTTGACGCAACATCTTGTGTATGCATGTGGTGTTGACCCGAGATTTTCCTGTACCCTGTGTGACTATAAAGCAAAGTATAAGTATTGTCTTCAGCTTCATATGGCGAAGAAACATTAGTAATTATAGTGCTATAAACTTTGTAGACGGTATTATTTTAGAAATAAACTTTTAAAAACTGCTGAACAAATTCTTTCAAATTTTACTTAACATGAACTGATAATAATATTAGGTTATTTTACTTGATTTCAGAGGCCGAACGAAAATATCGTTGTAGTTGCAGTACTCCGTTTACTAAAAATAAATTTTAAACTGAAACCATGTGCAACAGTATTAATAAAATGAATAGCATTTTTATTTTACTACTTCAAAATAGAGAGTAAAGTAAGTATTAATTCCTATAGGATTTAATGTTGCCATGGAAACCAAATAACAGTACAAACATAACAAACGTCAATAAAAAAATAACGTTAAACTCCTAACTGAATATAAAAGTACTTACATAAATTCGAAATAAATCACAATAGCTTTGAAATCAATTATTATTATTTAGTTTTTACATTTCACTTTTTTGCAATAATATTCCGTTATTCAGTAAAGTGTGTTTTAGTCTCTTGCATTAATGTGCTCCTTGCTTTGAACAGAAAACAGTATTTATACTGGGACTGAAACACTCACTTGACTTCTTTGGTGCATAAAGAACTACTACTCCAGAGGTGGATATACAGTTTCTCTGCTAATCGTAAATTAAAATTCCTTGATTTTCAAATCAAGATGAATTAGTAATTACTAATTACCTAATGTCTTGTTTTGCGTCATTTTAGTGACAGATGAACTTTGTAATCCTTCTTTGATTTTTAATTAATCCTGTGTTTTATGGAGCGTTAAACCGACTCGGAGTACTAACTGCACCTCTCGTGATGTTAGTTGTACCGGGTGACCATAAATGGTTGTGATTCTTTTTCTTATGTTGGCACTGTTTATGTTGGTGGCACTGTAAGTTTATGTCAAATTCGAGGTTAGCAGGTTAGGTTCTGCATCGGTTTTGACCATATATATTACTTACTATATTGCTAGCGGCCATGAGTTGGGGGGTCACGAAGGAAGTGAGATAGACAACCAACTCTTCAATGTATATGGTGAGCTGTGCGCAAGCTCGTCGGCGTCGTCCGCGCGGTTGGGGAAAGTGAACCTCCCAGTCAAGTTTAAAATTTGCTTCTAAAGGAGGAGTTCGAATTCTCACGCATGCGCACGAGACGCGTTATACTCAAAGTGAGACTATGTTGGCGCCATAATGTTTTCGGCCGTTTCCAGGCCCTACTAGCAATATATGTATAATACATATATGATTTTGACACAGACTGATGCAAAACCTAACCTGCTAACCTCAAATTTGACATAGACTTACAATACCACCAACATAAACAGTGCCAACCTAAGAACAAAATTCACAACCATTTATGATCACCCGGTATTATTTTTTAAATAATGTTTAAACAATTGTCTGTTATAACTTCATGTATTTGTCTGAAGATGACGTAAATTGACGTCGAAACATATGTAGCGCTATGTAAACTTGCTGAATTTCAATTAAATATATGTGGGTCAAGGCAAAACCTTTTATCTGTTTTTTAATTTTAACCGTACCCGCGAAGATTAATTAATTAATTGATACCTAATTTCTATTAGTAAACTAATCTGTTGTCAGTGATCAAGCTTGTTTAAATCATGAAAAAAATATAAAAGAGGCAGATAATAAAGAAGTCCATTTGTTTCAAAAAATGATGTAAATAAATGTCAGTTTATCCCCAGTTGGCATTAAATTCAATTTACTTCCTGCAAATGACACATGGTAGTGAAGGAGAAAAAATGTTCTTTATTCTCTCTTCTGAGGGAACAAAGGAGCATTTTATATACAGGGTGTCCCATGGCAATAAAATTCCATGTAGTCGTATAGTCTGATAGATTTTGAGTGAAAAATTTTATTTTTTTATTGTTTAAATTACATTGTAACTAGTCTTAAGACTAACCAGCAATTCTTATCTAACTTAAATTGTCTATTGATTATGTTAAGAGTTCACCTATTGGCGTCATCTCAGTTCTAATACCTTTGAACAGTCTTTTCACGTGTTAGCACCTTTGTTCTGCTTTTTTTCGCTGATGCTTATCACTTATTCTGCATTGTCAAGGAGATGGATGGCCTCGATGTTTATATGGTCTCATGCTTCTGGGAAAACATTTTTTTATTTCCTCTCTGAATATCACTGTTTCTGATGTACCAGGGTGCATCCACGATGGTGTTTAGCACTGTGTTCTGAAAATTTTGAATTTGGCTAGCGTTGGTTTCGCTAGCACAGTTATAAAGTTGTCAACCGTATGTCCAAACTGTGCATTGAGATTTGCGACTTTCTTTCCAGCAGTCAATACATTTTTGTATATTTTATATTTAGTTCTTCTCTTTTCTTGTTATGTGCTCTTTCCAGCGTAGTTTGGCATCAAAGTTCATTCCAAGATGCTTTGCTGTATTAGCATGCGGTATCATGCTTTTGTTGATTGTCACTAGCGCGTGATTATACTTCTTATTTTTGAAGCTGATATGCACTGATTTTCTTTCGTTTAGCATGATTCTCCAACGTTTTGTTCATCTATCTACTTCGTTTATGGCTTTAGCCTACCGCTAATATTACAGTATAGTCTGCAAAGGTAGCTATCGTTGCCTTTTTGGTTATTGGGATGCTACTGGTGTACAAGAGGTTAGTATTGGTCCCAAAACACTGCCCTATGGTGCTCCTATCTTAATTTCGTATAAATCGGAGTATTCGTCTTCTTGCTTAATTGTAAAAAAAATTGTAATGAAATAATATGGATAGTGCTTAGTTTACTCACACAGATTAAAAGAATAAATTTAAATTTGACAGCACTGTTAAAAGATTGGCTATTATATTATCCAATAAATAATAAAATAAGGGCTATCTAACCAGTAAAATGACTCAAATAGATAATCACTACTGCTTGTTTAAACATTAATTGACAAAATTGATGAAATAAATAACTGAAATTTTCGAAATCACTTAAACTTGGACTAGTATAATTGCCAAATTTGCTAAGTATAAAAATCTTGTTAAAAAAAATTAAAAAGAAAGTCTGCACGTTTACATACGTGCATACATACATAATCCGGTCCTCTTCTGACTTTCGGTGTCAAGGAAAAGTCTCCAAAGACCCAATAAAGACTTATTCTTCGAAAAAAATATATTACTACAATGAAACATAAACTTTAAGCTTAGATTAGCTGAAAAATAATTTTTTTGTTGGCCGCTTGTTAATTTCAATATTAATGAATTATTTTTCCTAAAAAAGGATGGATTAATAGACGTCATTAATACACTGTTTTTGATTAATACACTCTTTTTCATTAATTAACTGTTTTTGTGATTTTGACGTTTTGATGATATTTTGCATGGAGGTTGGTTGTATTAATTTAATTTTTCGCCACAAAAAAAGATTTTGCAGTCAACGAAAAAATTTTGTAATCAACTCGTTTGTTAATGGGCGATTAATAATCTCAACTATTAAAGGCACTCACTCGCTATTGCTCGTTTGTGCTTTAAACAGTTTCGATTATTAATCGCCTTCATTAACACACTTGTTGGTTAAATAACTATTACATTTGTTAATATTTGCAACCTTAACAATAATAAAATATACGGTACCCCCCACTCAAGAAAAGCGCCCTTCCGTGCTTTCCAAGAATACTTCAACACTCAGCATCACTCCGTTTCGCTAATACAATGAAATGTTATGAACCAGTTATTTATCAAAAAAAAAACCAAAACAAATTTTTTTGTGGACGACCATACCTCAAAAGTTGATGCCTTCATTTTCGCAGGACTGACGGTTGAGAATAGTTCTGCCATTATTTTAAAACTGCGTTACGTCCCCTTTATTGGGCACAGCAGCTTTAATTCTATCAGGCATTGTGTTAACGAGTTCTGCGCATTCATGCGGTAGTAGCTATATATATATATATATAACTGGCCATTATCCCTGGGGGATTTGTCACCGCTCCTTTCTGGAGCTCTCATAATCCTATTTTCGGGGTGGATTAATCCCCATATCTTCCTCTACTATATTTTACAACTGGCTGTGTGCTGTAGCTATTTCAACAATGCTTCGCCATTGTTTTCTATCTGTAGTCTTTTCTTTCCATCTTGTGATTTCCATTCTTCTTATATCTTCTTCAACTTCATCCATCCATCTCATCCTTGGTCTGCCTTTCCGTCTTACTAGTATTGGTTGCCATAGTGTTATTCTTTTTATCATTCTGTCATCGTTTGATCTCCATATGTGTCCTAGCCATCTTAATCTCTGTGCTTTAATTGCTCTCACAATGTCCTTTCCATTTATTTCTTCCAATATTTCGTGGTTCATCTTCGAGCGGTATTCGGTATTACTGATTTTCTTTGGTCCTAATATTGTTCTGAGTATTCTTCTCTCCCATATTCTTAAATGTTCTTCCTCTCTTTTTGTTACACATAGTGTTTCGGCTGCATACATCACAATTGGTCTTATTAGTCCTTTGTATATTCGTAATTTGGTTTTCTTACTGATGTTCTTATCTTTCAGAATATTTTTATTACTATAGTAGGCTCTGTTTCCAGCTTGTATTCTGTCTCTTATATCTTCTCCTCTATCATTCGTGTCACTTATATTTTTTCCAAGGTATTTGAATTTTTGCACTTCTTCGAACACATATTTTCCTATTCTGAGATCTTGTTTCCTGTTTTTATTTTTATTATTCTGGTGTAGCATGTATTTTGTTTTATTTTCATTTACTTTTAGTCCTCTCTCTTCTGCTGCTTGCTCCAGTTGTGTAAATGTCTCACATAGTGCTCTTACATTTCTTGCAATAATCACCACATCGTCAGCATAAGCAATGATTTGTATCTGTTTGGTCATTATTGTTCCTTGTCCACCTACTTTTCTTATGATGTTTTCTAATACAATATTAAATAGTGTTGCCGACAACGAGTCACCTTGGCGTACTCCAGTGTTAATTACAATTCTATCAGTTGTCCCTTCTGCCGTTCTGATCATTGTTGTGGATCGTTCTAATGTCATTTGTATTAGTTTTATCAGTTTAGATGGTATCTGTAGATTTTTCATGTCCTTAAATAAACTGTTTCTGTTAATTTTATCAAACGCTTGTTTGAAGTCAATGAACATCATGTGCACGTCTATATTATATTCATGGCATTTTTCTGTAATCTGCTGCAGGACATATATAGCATCCGTTGTAGATCTTCCAGGCCGAAATCCGTATTGGTAGTCCCCCGTGTGTAGTTCGGTATATTCCACTAATCGCTGTTGAATAAGTGTGGTTACTATTTTATATGCTACATTTAGCAGCGTGATTCCCCTGTAGTTGCTACACTCCTCCGGGTCACCCTTTTTTAGTATCGGCACCACAACTCCGTTTCTCCACTCCTCTGGCATTTTCTCGCTTCTCCATATCTCCTTTATTAGTCTGTATAATCTTTCATGTAGTTTCTCTCCGCCCAGTTTTATCAATTCGCCTTCAATCTTATCGCTTCCTGGTGCTTTACCATTTCTTATTTTTTTAATAGCTTGCTTAAATTCTTCCTCTGATGGTTCAAGCACTTTTTCCTCTTCTTCTATCGTTATTCCCTCTTCTATTTGTGCATCATTGTTTTCATCATTCAGTAATTTTGAGAAGTATTCCATCCATCGTTTCTTTATCTTCTCCTTGTCATATTCTGTATTGCCTGCTTCATTTTTTATTCCTCTTGTCTTTATTTTACACCCCGTTTTCTGTTTCTTTATGTTTTTATACATATTTCTTAAGTTGCTGTTTCTACTGTTATCTTCAATTTCTTCCATTGCATTATTTATCCATTCTCTCTTTCTTTCTCTACATATTCTTGTTACTTGTTTCTTCAGCTCGTTATAATTTTCCATATCTTCTTTGTTTGTAGTTCGTAACCATTTTACTCTTGCTTCTCTCTTTCGTTTAACCGCTTCTTCGCATTCCTCATTGAACCATTCTTTTCCTCTTACTATTCTCTTATATCCAACTACATTTATCGCCGCAGTCTCTATTTCAACTTTTAAGTTTTTCCACTCGTGTTCTATGTCGTTACTTCTAGGTTTTTTCTCTATTTCTCTGTTTATAGTATTTCTATATTTTTCTCTGGTGTGTTCTACTTTGAGTTTTTCGATGTCCCATTTTTTATCTTTTTTATTTGTATCTTTCTGTGTTGCAATCTTTTGTTTCATTTTCGCTATTACCAGATAGTGGTCAGAGTCTGCGCATGCTCCTCTGAATGTTCTTACGTCTCGTATTGATGATGCTCGTTTCTTCATTATCAGTACATGGTCAATCTGGTTACCCTTCCTTCCCCCAGGTTGTACCCATGTTTCTTTGTGCGCTGTCTTATGCTTGAATTTGGTACTGCTTATTATTAAATTATTTCTGGCTGCGAAGTTACATAGTTTTGTCCCATTATCATTAGTTACATCATGCAATGTGTGTTTACCTGCTACCTCATGGAAGCAGTTCTCTTTCCCAATCTGGGCATTAAAATCGCCTAATACGATCAGGGTGTCAAACTTTGGTATTGCTTCACTAATCTTGTCAAGTTCATCATAGAAGGCCATCTTTTCGTTATCGCTTTTCTCCTCCGTGGGTGCGTATGCATTTATAATAGATAGGTTCGCTGGTTTGCCTTTGATTCTTAAATAAGATAGTCGTCCGTTAATGGGCTTAAATTGCAGAATTTTATCCTTCATTTCCTTTGATACTATAAAAGCAGTACCATTTTTTCCTTGTTTTTTTTCTCCCGAATACAGCATTATAAAATCTTTTTTATTGATTTCTCCGTGTTCCTTCCATCTTACTTCTTGGATAGCTGCGATTTCTACCTTGTATCTTGCTACTTCATTCGCCACTTCTATCATTTTTCCAGGTGTTAACAGTGTTCTTATGTTCCAGGTTCCCAAGTTTATTGTGTTTCTCTTTTTTTCTTTTTTCTTATGCATCTTTGTATTTTTTGTGCTTTTTATATCCATATTCATTGTCAGTTTTCTTGCGGTCGTTGCTGTTTGTCCGTCCTGCTCTGCTTCAATTACTTTTTTGGTAGCACTTGCAATTTCTCGTTTACACAACATAGCTGATCGTTTTTTTTGTTCCACTGATACGTTTTGTTATCTATTGTAAGTTTTTGATATCCTATCCTAATTCTTCTTCCTAGATTTGTTTCTTCTTTGGCTATTTCAATGATTTTATTCTGAATTTGCTTCTCTTTCACTGTTAGGTCGTTGTCGATATATATTCTTCTCCCTTTGAGTTTCTTCTTATTTGTCATGATGTCCCTTTTTTGGTTCCAGTTCTGAATCTTAGCGACTATCACTTTTCTGTCTTCAGTTCTTCCAATCTTAAATGCTTCAGTCACTTGCGCTTGTACTCCTACTTCCTTGGCTAAGAAATCCTCCACCTTTTCCTTTACGTTTGTTTCATCATTTTTTATCACCAGTCCTTTTATTATTATATTATTTCTCTTTTCTTGCTTTTCCTGTATTTCCATTCTATTTTCCAGCTCATTAATTTTATTACACAGTTGTTGTTTTTCGCGATTCCATTCTTTTTCTTTTTTAGCATATTCTGCCTTAATTTTAGCCATTTCTTGCTGAAATAAATCAATTTTTTTCTCGACGCGCTCCGCTCTTTCATCCATTGCATCCAATTTATTATTTATTTTTCCCAGTAATTCCTCCATTTTGTTATTTCCGCTTTATTTGATTCGTGGTGTATGTAAACTGTCCCACTATTTGAATTTAGATTCACTTCAAACTTTCCCGTCAATTGCCAGAACCGGAAGATTTTCACACCCGTTATTAGGAAATCAGGAATCGGGAATCGGAGGACCGTGGTTTGTAGCGACAGTTTATCCGCTCGTTCCGTCCCAAGCACCTCGGCCAGCGCTCTCGCTTTCTGTTCTCCCAATAATCGAACGCGCCGCACTTAACACCACGTTTGGCCGGTTAAATGGGCCAATCAGGGCTCGTTCCCTACTCCGTGCGCGCGTACGCTGTTGCCCGTTGTCTTCCTCACGCGTTGCGATTCTCGCCCTTATGGTATCGCTACCCGTAAGAACTCGGCTTTTAGGCCCTTTGTTCTGTTTTACTTTAGCTTTGACCGGTTTTATTTTCCGTTGCACTTAACTTCAGTCACCTTATCTCACTATCTGTTCACTTTTCCACTGCGCAACTTTCGCTTTTCACTCACAAAACAGCTTCTAAATTTCACTCTGTGACACGCCCGTCTTAACTTCGCTTCACCGCACACTTCCGGGTAGTAGCTATACTGTCCCATTATTGTTGTAACTTTGTTAAGGTCAGCTACTGTGTGTGCTGGGTTCTTGTGCAGTTCTTTTTTCATTTAACGCTACAGAGACTTGATTGGTGAGAAGTCCATGGTAAAGTCGGAATTTCATGTTCAAACCAGGTCTTTACTGTTTTTGCTGTATGGCAAGGAGCACCATCCTGCTGGAAAACAAAGTTCCCTTTGACAGATTGGCATATGGGAATCGATGGCAAAAAACTTTCAGCAGGAATGGTTTTATATTTATCGACGTTAACAGTACCGTGAATGATATGTAGCTTTCCAACTCCCCTTCCAGACATACAGCTCCAGACCATAACGGATGTTGGTAACTTTACTTTTTTAACCAAACAGTCGGTATAGTATGTTTCCGCTGATGTACGTAATACACGTTTTCTAGTGTCCTTTATGCATACATCAAATTTGGACTCAAATTACCATATGCCATTGTCGTAAAGTCCATTTTTTGTGGGATTTAGTCAATTTTGAACGGTTGCTTGTTTGTAAATTGGTAAGCAACGGGTTTTCTTTTGCCTAGTGAATAATATAATAAACTAAGAATAACTTGTAATAACGAAATCATATGGAAAAATGAACTTATAAAACGTGTAGCCTAATTTTCTAACTGCGCTTTTGGTAGTTGATAAAGAAATGTGTTTTTTAATCATTTGTCTCCCTAATACAGTGAGTTCTTGGGCATTTGATCATTGATTTGCTTTGACAATTCTTTTCAAAGCTCGTGCATCGGTATTAGAAATTTTTGATGGACGACCAGTTTTTTTACATTCTGCAACACCTCCAGTTTTTTTAAGCAAATTAATAATATCTTGCACTGTCGACCGCGGAACGGAATGAGAAATCGAAATTGTTCGTGCAGAAATTCCATTCTTATAGGCATGGATAATAGATTCTCGTAAATCAGCACCCAGCGCTTTATCATGGACCATTTTGCTCTAAAAACTTAGCAGCAACTACTAATGGCATGCATTTGTAGATTGTTATGATATATCTTTTGTTTTGTCAAGCGTTGCAGCATTAAACGGTTGCTATGATCAAATTTTATATGTGGCCGAACTATTATGAACCGTAGTTATAATTCGTGCTTGAGGATAATTTTCTAAATATTATTAATATTGCAATCATTTTATCTGTAAATAAAAGTTAAAAGCTCAGGTTTCGTGAATATATTCATATTTTTGAAGAAACAAAAGTTTATTGACAAGTTCTTAAAGTATGATAAATTGTCCCATTAGAAAAATTTACTCGGTCGAACTATTATGGGTCTAGGCTCGTATGTTAAACTGATGTTTCGATTTCTGGTACTGAAGACAGACAGAAAGGTAGAACTGCTTATACGTGAAAATTAAACATCGAATAAGTAGAACAATTTACTAGAATTAATCAGGCTGCATGGCTATCTGGTGTTTTATTACCATTTCTGGAACACCCTGTATTTTTGATACAAAAATGTATGGTATTTTAACAGCCGTATTCATAGTCGCTCGCCAGCAAGTCGCCGGAGTTTTGTTATGAATAGTATGTTGGCGACACTGTACGTCTATGTCAAATTGGAGGTTAGCAGGTTAGATTTTGTGTCAATTTCTGTCAAAACTAACGGAAAACCTAACCTGATAACCTCGAATTTGACATAGACGTACAGTGCCGCCAACATACTATTCATAACGACTCTCCGGCGACTCGCCGGCGAGCCGCTGGCGAACGACTATGAATACAGGTGTAAGTGTTGTTTTTTTAATTTTCTGGTTGTGTTATGTGTATTCTTATTATTATCATATCTAATATTTCTTTATTTTTAGATATACTGACCATTGCTGAACCACTCTATACCCCCAAGAATTTCGTATGTGGGCGATGCAATAAAAGCTACAAGTATAAAGGAACTTTGAAGCAACATCTTGCGTATGCATGTGGTGTTGACCCGAGATTTTCCTGTACCCTGTGTAACTATAAAGCAAAGTATAAAGTTTCTCTTCAGCTTCATATGGCGAAGAAACATCAGTAATTATAGTGGTATAAACTTTGTAGACGGTATTATTTTAGAAATAAACCTTTAAGAATTGCTGAACAAATTCTTTCAAATTTTACTTAACACGAACTGATTAAAATGTGAGGTTATTTTACTTGATTTCAGAGGCCAAACGAAAATATCATTGTAGTTGCAGTACTCCGTTTACTAAATTAGCAGTACTGTCATTGAAAAATAAATTTAAAACTAAAACCATGTGCAACAGTATTAGTCAAATGAATAGCACTTTATTTTATTGCTCCAAAATAAAGAGTAACATAAGTATCGAGAGATCCAAGAAAAACTGTTCCTCAGCGGGCTGTGGAAATTTAACGTATGAATAATATGTTGGTGACACTGTACGTCAATGTCAAATTCGAGGTTAACAGGTTAGGATTTGCGTCATTCTGTGTCAAAATTGACAGAAAACCTAACCTGATAACCTCGAATTTGACATTGACATACCGTACTTGGAAATAAATTGAAATTGAATTGAATTGAAGTATAAAAGTCTTGTTAAAAGAAATTAAAAAGAAAGTCTGCACTTTTAACGTGTTTTAATTGGTGCCTTAATACTTAAAAGACGTATTCATTGACAAATTACTACATTTTTTATAATTTGTTATATTGATGTTTCCATTTCTGGTATCGCAGACAGTAAGGTAGAACTGTTTTTATACTTGAAAATTAAACATCGAATAGAAAAATTTATTAGAACTTTCCACTTAGAATATTAATCAGGCTGCATGGCTATCTGGCGTTTTATTACCATTTCTGGGACACCCTGTATATGTCGTACACAAATATATGGTGTTTTAAGTATTGTTTTTTAAAATTTTCTGGTCATGTTATGTGTATTGTTATTATTATCATATCTAATATTTCTTTATTTTTAGATATACTGACCATAGCTGAACCACTCGATACCCCCAAGAATTTCATATGTGGGCGATGCAATAAAAGCTACAAGTATAAATACAATTTGACGCAACATCTTGTGTATGCATGTGGTGTTGACCCGAGATTTTCCTGTACCCTGTGTGACTATAAATCAAAGTATAAAGTTTCTCTTCAGCTTCATATGGCGAGGAAACATCAGTAATTATAGTGCTATAAACTTTGTAGACGGTATTATTTTAGAAATAAACTTTTAACAACTGCTGAACAAATTCTTTCAAATTTTACTTAACATGAACTGATAAATAGCTATTTATGCAACAAGTGCTAAAAGTCGACTTTTATGCGCGAGACATGAAAATTATGAAACGACCTTAATTTTACCGTTATTAATCCATAAATATCGATTTAAGAAAGGTTCGCATCTGCGACGCTGCATCATAATGAATAGTAGCCTACGCGGCTGGCGATTGTTTTGGCCACGCCCGTGCTGTCAAGGACAGGTACGAAATTTAATTATTTATACTCCACATATGACTGTATTCATTACATAACGCTTTAATTATTTCAAAAACGCTTTACCTGTAACGCAAGAAGCAACTAGAATAGCTTTACGACTTCACTTGCAGTTCGAAATTGTAGTTTTGAACCTCGCGTCACTTTTAGCACATGTGCTAAAAGTAAACAGCTGATTTCTTTAAACACGGTAAACTATAAAACGTCACTTTTAGTGAAACAAGCGAGTGTTAAAAAGCCTACTTTTAGTAGTGGTCGTAGATAAAAAATATTAAGTTATTTTACTTGATTTCTGAGGCCGAACGAAAATATCGTTGTAGTTGCAGTACTCCGTTTACTAAAAATAAATTTAAAACTGAAACCATGTGTAGCAGTATTAGTAAAATGAATAGCATTTTTATTTTACTGCTCCAAAATAGAGAGTAAAGTAAGTATTAATTCCTATGGGATTTAATGTTGCCATGGAAACCAAATAACAGTACAAACCTAACAAACGTCAATAAAAAATAATGTTAAACTGTCAACTAAATATAAAAGTAATTACCTACCTAAATAAATTCGAAATAAATCACAACAGCTTTGAAATAAATTATTAATATTATTTAGTTTTTACATTTCATTTTTTTGTAATAAAATTACTCCCGTTCTTTCAAAAGATGTATGCATCGCAAGAGTAAAATGTGTTTTAGTCTCTTGCATTAATGTACCCCTTGCTTTGAACAGGAAATACTATTTATGCTGGGACTAAAATACTCACTTTACTCCTTTGGTGTACAAATAACTACTCCAGAGTTGCATATACAGTTGTTCTCCCAATTCAAGATAAATTAGTAATTACCTAATATCTTGTTTTGCTTCATTTTAGTGACAGATCAACTTTGTAATCCTTCTTTGATGTTAATTAATCTTGTGTTTTATGGAGCATAAACCGCCTCGGAGTACTAACTGCACCTCTCATAATGTTAGTTGTATTATTTTTAAAATAATGTTTAAACCGTTGCCTGTTATAACTTCGTGTATTTGCCTGAAGATGACGTAAATTGACGTTGAAACATATGTAGCGCTATATAAACTTGCTGAATTTCAATTAAATACAGGGTTAGCCATGAGTGGGTTACTTCTGACCAAAGTTCAAACGCAACTCAAAATACAAAGAACGTGTATCACTTGATACAATATTAATATGATTAATAAACTGAATCAAAGTACCTAACTTTTTGTTTACATGTCATTGGTGGCACTGTAAGTCTATTATGTCAAATTCGAGGTTAGCAGGTTAGTTTTTGCGTCAGTTTTGACACAAACTGACACAAAACGAGGTTAGCAGGTTGCTCACACAGATTAAAAGACGAAATTTAAATTTGACAGTACTGTTAAAGGATTGGCTATTATATTATCCAATAAATAATAAAATAAGAGCTATGTAGCCAGTAAAATGATTCAAATAGGTATAGTCCATTTACTTGACATCTACACTGTCAAACTGACATGTTGGCACCACTGCTATTTTTCACATTTTAACAATGAAATTACTGTATAGTCTAATAAAAAACACATTATTTTTGAGGTATAGTCAAGACATTTTTTTAAAATTTGACACTGACAGTGCAGATGTCAAGTAAATTGACTATAAGCTCTACTGCTTGTTTAAACATTGATTGACAAAATTATGAAATAAATGACTGAAATTTTGGAAATCATATAAACTTGGACTGTTATAATTGCCATATTTGCTATAAGTATAAAAGTCTTGCTAAAAAAAAAGTAAAAGAAAGTCTGCACCATCAGATACATACATACTATGTATCCAGCCAAAGATGAGCCCTGCGTCATCGTTACATGAAGTTAAAATAGAAATCGTTTACTCTATGCGTCACTCTCGTTATTTACGAGTGCGACGAGGATAGCATTACATTAGCACGTGTATAGGTGCTTGGAAATGGATTTCACTAGTGCAGTATACGTCTGTAAAATACAATGTTGCCTACCTTAATTATAAATCCGTAGATAAAATGAAGATGTTATCAGTAAACAGTAAAAATAACTAAATATAGTCTAAGAGCCAGCGACAAAAATTGTAACGTCATTTCATTAAGAAAATATTTCATTTTATTATACTTTCTTAACGTCGCTGATAATTAATTCGCAAGTCTGCCTGGTTTTAGGTGGTGGAAAGAAGTAGAGATATATCTATTTCTTCTGTTCCTTCAGAAAAGTATGTTTAGTTGGGTGAAACTGACTTGACAAAATGTCACGTATCCTTTTTAAATTAGGTTATAATTTTTTATCTTTGACAAACATTTTTAGCTATACGTGTACTTATTTGTCAAATGTCAATAATTATAAACTAATTTTAAAAAGTATACCTGACATTTTGTCAAGTCAGTTTCACATAACTAAACATGACCTACTGGGGATACTTTTCCCAAGGACCATAAGAAAATGAAATACCGAGAGATCAAATAAATTTGTAATAAAAGTCACCTGTGATACTTGTTATATGTTTGACAGTTCTGAAGTTTATTGTTGGTAGCACTGTCAGTCTACGTCAAATTCGAGGTTGTCAGGTTAGATTCTGTGTCAGTTTGTGTCAAATAACAAAGAAAACCTAACCTGCTAACCTCAAATTGGACATACACCAACAGTGTAACCAACAATACACTGTACTGCCAGATACCTACGTTTATTTTATCTGTCATCTCTAGCACTTTGCACCCCTGCTGCAGCTTTCTCCACCACCGGAAACCAGGCCGACATCCAAATCAATTATCAGCGATGTTAAGAGAGTATAGTAGAAATGGCGTAACCATTTTTGTCACTGGCTCTCCGTCTGATGTATTAGCAAAACTATTTGGAAAAAATTGGGTGCTATTAATACAGAAATTATACATATAAAAAAAAATCCATTCACTTAACTATTTATTTAATCGAGTACCCTTCTACCGATTGGTGTAGGGTGTTACAGTGTGTACTTAAATTAACTAACTACTTTGTCAGAATGTTTACTATTATCTAAATATCAAAATAATCTGAATTCTTATCTTAGTCGCTCACTTGTGTGTTTTCATTTACCTCACTCGCGTCGTTCACTATACACAAACTTTCGCCACTCTTTTCTCTCTTGGGCTAACACTTTTGCTTCCGCCCACGTTTTGCCTCTTGCTTCCAGTATCTTCTCTATCGTTTTATCCCACTTCTCTTGTGGCCTACCCCTGTTTCTTCTCCCGGTGGTTTTTGCCTCCCATATTTGCTTCACCTTCCTCTTTTCATCCATTCTCTGCATATGTCCCCACCAGCTGAGTTGTCGGTTTTCTATAACTTCTGTCACTGGGTTTATTTTTAGCTCTTCTCTAATTTGTGCACTCCTTACCCTATCTCTAAGTGTCACCCCTCTTACTCTCCTCAAAAATTTCATTTCCACTGCTTCCACTTTTCTCTTAATCCTTTTTGACATCACCCAAGATTCCGCTCCATATGTCAATATCGGTCTGAATATTGTTTTAAATACTTTCACCTTTGTTTCTCGAGACACTTCCTTCTTACTTATAAAAGACTTGTTCATCACTTGGAATAGTTTATTTGTTTTCTCCATTCTTTCTGTTATTTCTACTTCTTGTTTGCCTTGTTCATCTATAGTCACTCCCAGATAGTTAAATTTCTCTGTTTGTTCTATTTGTCTGTCATTTATTTTTATCTCTGTGTTCTGTCTTTCTTTGCTTATCACTAGTATTTTTGTTTTATCCGTGTTTATTTCCATCTTGTTTTCTGTCAGTGTTTTATTCCATATGTTTAGATTTCTCTGTAGGTTTACTTCATTTTCTGTTATGAGTACCACGTCGTCTGCGAATGCGCACTCTGATATATATATTGGCTGTAGTTTTCTGTATCCTACTAACATTTTCTTGGATTCTGGTTGGCATTTCTTTATTATTTCATCCATGAAGATATTAAACAATGTTGGGCTCATCACTCCTCCTTGTCTCAGCCCTTTCCTCGTTTTAAATTCTGTAGAACTGTTGTTATTGCTGATGACTATATTTCTAGTATTGTTATATAGGCTTTGGATTACTTTGCACAGCTTTGGGTCTACCCCTTTGTTCTTTAAGCATTCCCATACTTCTTTTCTGGGCACTTTGTCAAACGCCTTTTTAAGGTCAAGGAATGCTACATTCACTTAACTACCGTGACATAAAAGTCACAATGTGTTGGTTAATATGAAAATCCCTATTAGGCTATTAACAATTTTTAGATTTGAGATTGGCGGACCTTTAAATATGTTTTTGTTTTCACTTGACACTTAAATTATTTATTCAAGTGACGTTTTATAATTCTTAATCTTTAGAGAAATGGATGAACAGAAGTACCAACGAAGTTTATTATCAAAGAGAGAGAAATAAACTGTATGCAAATACTGCTTAGAAAGGCAGGAAATTAGCCCTCACTTAAATAAATATACCATTTTTGAAAAGGCTGCATACGTATATATTTTCTGTAAGAATTTCTACATTTTATCCTTTATAACCACTTTTCCAATCCTACATCTCTTTTCTTAGATCAGTGTAACTCAAGTGAAGGACATTTTGACAAAATTTGAAAATGAGGAAGATTTAGAAGACATCTTGTTCTACTTAATTTTACGAAGATGACAAATGATTTGTCATAACCTTACTTTCAGTTTGACGTTAAAGTACATTCACTAAAAAAGTTGATAGGTTCTGTACATAAAATACACTCCAACATTTTAATTTGACAGCGTAAACGTCACGGAAGTTAACTGAATGGATTATAAATACATAAATTAAGTTTGTTTTCATGATTATTTATAATCTTTCATCGATTTTTGTAATAAAAACCGGAATTATAGGCAACATTGTGTGTGTCCATAAACATGGGATGAACATCTGATCTGTCCTCACATTTTTTGAGGTTAGTTGTCATATAAACGTTTTTTGACAGTTTTGTAGTAGTTTGCTAACAATAAGCACCAGTTCTTTCCAGGGTTAAGAAAAAGTGTAATTGCATACAGTTTCGGTAATTGTTACTGAATTTATTGAACTATTTCGAGAAGGAAAAGACGGTGGGAATTTACTTCCTTTATCTTATTGTGTGCAGGAGGTATGACAAGTTAACTTATTGTTTATGATCTTTTGTACAATAGTTTGTCTACTGCGGCGAGTAGCTGAGACTGTAGGAATTAGTATGTTGAATGCTGATTTGACTAGACATTTTTTAATCTTATACCACACAGATAGCATTGATGACCAGGGCTCTTCTTTCGTCGGATGCATAGTACCATGGAGTAAGAGGGAAAGAGACCGATCGCCATGCTACAAAATTTGCGGTGATATTTACGGCTTTTTAATAGTACAGCATCTACTACTGGCAGCGCTGGTGCTCCCACTGGGTCCTCGATCTGTTACGTAATTGTAATTGTGGCATATGACCGCTGCGACAAATCAAAACGTAAACAAACCTCCACTCTGCCACAAACTTACCCGGCACGGAACATTTGCACCACGAGTGGCAGACTACAGTACTACTAAAGAGCCGCAAATATCAACGCAGGTTTTGGCAAGCGGCCATAATGGGGATTGGTCTCCTTATCTCTTACTTCATGATACATATATACATCCAGTTCTCTTCTACTTTTTGGTGTCAAGGAAAAGTCTCCGCTTTTAACATGTTTCAATTGTTGCCTTAATGTTTAAAAGACGTATTCATCGACAAATTACTAAATTTTTTATAATATGTTAATACTGAAGTTTCGATTTCTGGTACTAAAGACAGTAAGGTTATATGTGAAAATTATACATCGAATAGAACAGTTGACTAGAATTTTTCACTTAGAATTAATCAGGCTGCATGACTATCCGGTGTTTTATTACCATTTCTGGAACACCGTGTATTTGTCGTACAAAAATGTATGGTGTTTTAAGTGTTGTTTTTTTAATTTTCTGGTCGTGTTAGGTGTATTCTATTTATTATAATATCTAATATTTCTTTATTTGTAGATATACTGACCGTAGCTGAACCACTCTATACCCCCAAGAATTTCATATGTGGGCAATGCAATAAAAGCTACAAGTATAAAAAAACTTTGAAGAAACATCTTGTGTATGCATGTGGTGTTGACCCGAGATTCTCCTGTACCCTGTGTGACTATAAAGCAAAGTATAAAGTTTGTCTTCAGCTTCATATGGCGAAGAAACATCAGTAATTATAGTGCTATAAACTTTGTAGATGGTATTATTTTAGAAATAAACCATTAAGAACTGTTCAACAAATTTTTAAAATTTTTTTTAATATATTAAGTATATATATATATCTGGCTATACGTTCCTATGTGGAATTAAAGCCGCTTCTTGGAGCTCTTCTGACTTTGTTAGTGGAGTGGTTCGTCACTCCTCTGCACTTTACTTAACATAAACTGATTAAAATATAAGGTTATTTTACTTGATTTCAGAGGCCGAACGAAAATATCGTTGTAGTTGCGGCAGAAAGTACAAGTATCAACGCACTCTATCTCAGCACCAAAAATTTGACTGCGGAAAGGAGCCACGATTTGCTTGCCAGTTGTGCACCCGCAAATTTAGAACCAGAACTCTTTTGAAAGTTCATAGCGTTCAGCATTTTAAATGTACAGAAAACAAGTAATAATGAGTAATAAATTGGAAATAGCATCGGCAAGATTGATGCATCATTAAACATTTTAATGAATTGCACTTTTTGTGTTTCTTCATTAATTGCATGCAAATAAAAGTATTTCAGTGTAATTATGCTATTATGTATACATAAGCAGGATGAATGGTAGAGAGAGAATGTATCACTCTTTAGAAATTAAATGATTTGATATAGATATTATAAATGACTTGATAAGCAACGTTAAAGAAAATTATTAAATAGGTATATAACCGACTTTTCAACTAAAGTTGGTTTGCTTACTACTATATTCTTTTTGGGAACCTGTAGAAATAGAAGAATTTGTTAACAGTGTGTAATTGTATTTTTACTTCGCTCGTCTAAAAGACAAAGGAAGTATTGTAATCGCAAAAAAATCACCTTCCGAGATTTCTTCACATGTCACATCTTCACGTTTTAGGGTCCCTAAATGACGAAGAACAGGTTTGATCAATTCCGTCTGTCTGTTTATCTGTCTGTTGGCGGTATAACTCAAAAAGTATTTGTTGGAGGAAGATGATATTTTGCATGCAGATTATATATCTTCCTGGCATGAAACCGAGAAAAATTCGAAAAAATATATACAGGGTGAGTACCCTAAAAAATAGTAGATTATGCAATGAGGAAGAGAAATGCATTATTTTGCTGAGGTACAATTTCTGACTCGAGGGCTTTGCCCTCGAGTCAGAAATTGCACTGAAGCAAAATAGCATTCTCTCCGAGTTGCATATGCTATTTTTTTCACGTTGCAGGAAGATTTAAAACAAAAACCCGTTTTTTTAAACGTCATTTATTGACATTTTAGTTAGAATTATTTTAAAATTAGTAGCCTATGGTAAATTTTAAAGTTGGTGGCACTGTAAGTCATTATGACAAGAGCTCACAATTATGTCAAATTCGAGGTTAGCAGGTTAGGTTTTGTGTTATTTTATGTCAAAACTGACGGGAAACCTAACCTGATAACCTTGAATTTGACATAATTGTTCTGTCAGTCATAATGAAAACTCCCTAGGGAAATTTTTGTCTTATTTAGTCTCTAGGGAGTAAATGTTTTACTTCTGTCACAATTTTGATGCTATAGAAACCGACTTCTACCCCTATCGTGGAAAATAAAATTTGTCGATTCTTGTGTTACCTGAGAAATAAATAAAAGTAATAATTTGCACATAAGTCAGGCTTTATACTTGACGGAAATGGGACCTAACAGATATAGAGTAATGTCATAAAAGAGTCAAAAAGTTTCAACAATAAGTTCGTTCAGTAGCGCATTGCAAAGCTGGTAGAGGTCCTCGATGGGCTCGTGGATCAGACCACCGGACTGAAATTCACGTTCGCAGGTGCTTTAATTTGAATCCCATTTTTTAATTTGAAATTGATTTATTTCCCATTATCAAATGTTTCCTTTTATTTTTCAGTATTATAACCAATGAGAAGATATTTTACCTCTACTTCCCATTGATTTTTACAATTTTTTAGTGTCACAACGTCCACTTGTGAAGGAAGTTCTGAGTAAAACCCTTTACAGACTTTTTAACGGGTTGTTGTTGCAAATTGTCACTATTGTGGTAAGTTATTATGAAAGCTATTGACATTATAATTGTTAAAATCTATTATATTGTAGGTAAGATTGATTGAATATTACAGAAGAGCATTAGTAACATTTGCCACTAGTCTGAAACAATTCAATGCATTGAGTTGGATGGGTTAAGATCTGCAATAAAATAATTTTTTCCACTCTTCACTAAGTTTCCGTAGTTTATTTAATTAACCCAAGTTTTATTCTGTTATTTCTTCTTGCAACCATTTTCATGTTGCAACACACACATATAATTAGTTTTATACAAGCTTCGAACACACAACACCAATGCGACGAACAGGAAACTGAACAATTTGAACGTCGATGTTATCCAAAGTTATTGGGATTTGGCATTGAAAATTCTTTCCATCAGAAGTCTATTACTGAAGACCCTGGTCATAGATGTTCTGAATGCGGAAGGATTTATAAACTTAAAAGTTCTCTCAGAAATCACAGAAAGTGGGAGTGCTGCAAGGAACCTCAGTTTAAATAGGTACCCATACTGTGTATACCAAGCTAAACAAAAAATGCATTTAGTTCGGCACTAGAACCGTGTTCACAAAGAAATTGATTACGCAGAACTCACTGAAATGGACATAATACTAGAAAAAACAAGAAAAAGTTCTGAGTAATTTAGAATTTGATTATTGCTTCTACGATTTTTTTAATTTTCATATTTGAAACACGGTTTTGTTATCGTAAAAACATTTTCAAGAAATAGCTTGCAAGCAAATAAGAATACGTTTTCGCAATGCACAATTGTGGGAAATTCTGTGTATTACATTATTTTCATTTAGTTTAGTTTTATTCGGATTAAATACCTATATATTTGAAATTAAAGAATAACAGGAAAACCATTGACGTTCTTAAATTTCTGCAATGTATGGAGGTATTTGATTTTTTCAAACATTTAAACATCTTCAGTATTAAATTTGATTGATCACTATTCAATATCATTAGTAAACAGATTTTCTCAAGCTATCTGTTTATCAAGATTGAAGGTGATGATGGTTGGATAATATTATATTTGTCAATTGTCAATCAAAACAGAAAATCACAAATTATACAGTGTGTCCCCGGATTAAGTTCACTATAGGTATAATTGACAAAAAAATCTACAATTTTATTTTAATGTTTTGGGATTCCGCCCTGCTTGGTCTGAAGAGAATTTTAAGAATATTTACAGTTTTTGAAAACACAAGTTGGCCTTGACAGTGAAGCAAAAACTATTTTCTTTTCAAGTAAACTAACCTTTCTGTTTATGATACGGCAAAATTTTACCAAGAAAATTTGTTCAGAATGATAAATTATGGCCCTATACAAAATTTCAGGAAGATCTACCTACTTAAATTAAACCGTTAAAATTGTACGTACCTATTTATTAAAAATTACGGTTTGATTTAAGTAGGTAGAACTTCCTGAAATTTTGTATGGGGCCATAATTTCCCATTCTGAACAACTCTTCTTAGTAAAATTTTGCTATATTATAAACAAAAAGGGTAGTTTACCTGAAAAGAAAATACAATAGTGTGTCCCAGGATTGATGTTACATGAGGTGAGATGGACTAAAAATTTTTGAATTTTATTTTAAGGTTCAGGGATTCGGTCCTGCTTGGTTTGAAAAGAATTTTAAGAATATTTTCAGTTTTTGAAAAACAAGTAGGCCTTGGCAGGGAAGCGAAAACTATTTTATTTTCAGGTAAACTACCCTTTTTGTTCATGATACCGCAAAATTGTATTAAGAAAAGTTGTTCAGAATGAGAAGCTGTGGTCCTATACAAAATTTCAGAAAGATCTGTCGACTTAGATGAAACCGTCATTTTTAATAAATGCAATTTGTTTAATCTAAAAAATAACGGTTTAATCTAAGTCGACAGATCTTTTTCAAATTTGGTACAGGGTCATAATTTTTCATTCTGAACAACTTTTCTTAATAAAGTTGTGCCGTATCATGAACAAAAAGGATAGTTTACCTGAAAATTAATTACAATTATCTAAAATTATAACGGTTTTTTCTAAGTCGATAGATCTTTCTGAAATTTTGTATAGGGCCATAAACTATCATTCTAAATAACTTTTCTTAACAAAATTTTGCCGTATCATGAACAAAAAGGGTAGTTAACCTAAATAGAAAATAGTTTTTTCACATTTTTCATGGCCGGCTTAATTTCTAAAAATGAAAACTCTGCTTAAAATTGTTTTCAGACCAAGTAGGGCGGGATCCCAAAACATTAAAATAAAATTGTAAAATTTTTTGTCGATTATACCTATAGTGAACTCAGTCCGGGGACACACTGCATAACTTTATCTAAATCGGTAAATTTGCGAGTTTGTGCTACAGTCAATTAGCTATGCAGAATTTCAGAATATATGCAAACAGTAACTGTATTGGCAATAGATGAAATTCACACGATAATATTAAAATTAAGTAAAATAAAGTAAATAAAGTAGCTTTTACACTTCGTTTAAAATCGGGACAAAGAACAAGTTTAAAATGCAAACAAAAGAGTGGATCTTTTAAGCATTAAGAAATTTCTTCAACTTTCTTAAGAATTGGTGCAGCTGATAAAATGCATAGATATGAGGAGACAACCAAATCTTGTGTTTGAATAATATTAAGAAATAAAGCTGCAGTGGCAAAAGAGATGTCTCTAAACCAACAAATTTGTTTGTTCTGAGAACTTGTTCGTCTTTAACATTTGGTTAATGTATGCTTATGCTAGAGTTTAATTTTAATTTTTTTAGATGCCCAGCTGTATTAACTATATTACAGTATTTATTATTTTATTTTTTAATCAAATTGCTTAATGCAGTTTATCTATTCGCTTTTTGCATTGAAAATATCTATCTTTTTTTCATACTTTTGTACTGTAGGTTTACATATTTTACATAAATAAATATCGTTATCTATCACGATTACTTTCTATAATGCATAAACCTTGCAGTAACTTATACTATGTTTCATCGATGAATTTTTGTAGATTTCCATGTGTTACTCTGCAAGTGTTCAATACTATACATTAAGTAAATAATATTTGTTGAAGTAGTTAAACAAATTACTACAAAGTTCACTTTTTAAAATATGACCTTGTGCTTCACATGATTGCCCAACACAAGCATTGATAAGTGGAAGTGCAAATTGGATGTAGGCATTGTTACAAATTAGAAATTGCTATATGTAGTTGAATACTAACTACTAATAAATTCTTTTTATAACGTAGGTACATATAAGAAATGTGTGAAAATGATCTAGTCATGTTATGTAAAAGTGATAATGACAAAAAAAACAAATTAATAATATTGTTCTGTGCCGTTTATTTGATCTTTATTTATTTCTGTATTAAAAAACTGAAATATATAGAAAGTAGTACTGGCAAAAATTTAAACTGGTGTAGTGAAAAACGTGTTTTAAATAAATCTGTTTTTAAATCTCTTTAAAACCGGTTTTTAAACTTGTACTAGATTAATTAAGCATATTTATAAGCACGTCTTAATAACATAAAAAATGTGTACTGCTGTTATTCACACATTTGTTTCTAAATTGTTCCAAAAGCGGTTTAAAAACAAATGTGTGGAATTAAGGACCTGTGTATATTTGCTATGTTATTGAGACATGCATATAAATATGCTTAATTAATCTATTATATGTTAAAATAAGCAGCCGAAGATGGCCTAATTTGTTAAACACTATAAAACATATCTAAAACAAATTGCTTATACTTATAAAACGTGGAAAATATACAATTGCCTTTTTATTAAGAACAGCCTGTTAAGCCAGTTAATAAATCCATTTTAAACTGGTGAAACAGTTGAAAAACTGGTTTTTGGTTAACCAATTCTTTATGTTTGAAAAAATCGATTGGAAATAGATCAGAAACGGTTTGTTATGGAGATACTACCCCTTAAAGTTGATGAGAGATAATCACCTCTTTGCTTATAGGAAATTCAAAAATATTGTTACGTTTTTACCGTTTGGGCTATTTAAAAATTATACGATGCTTCTGGTTTTAAACGTTTATTTACTATGATTAATTATGATTATTTAAAAATACAAGAATTATGAAGGCAGAATTACTTATAAACTACAGGCACTATTGCTAACAACTATACACTATTTAATAATTATTTATATACAACTTAACAGTAAGGATTTATATGGTTGTATTTATTTGTTATTTATTTCACACGGCTCGTTTATATCACGCGCGCTTCAAGTCTGATGGGAATTGAATTAGAACTCCGACGGCCGTGTATTTATATTCGCGGAATAATTCCTTCTGGGAGCCTCGCGGGCTTGCTGGATTTTTCTGGCAAATGGTGACGCACCGCGTGAACTAACCACCGAGGCCGTTTTTGATCGATCTGGAAGATGACTCATACGCCCGCAGCCGGCCCCAAGGCTGTCTGCCGGCGGTTCCAGAATAATCGGGGCACTGGGTCATAATTCCGGGGCAATGACCGGCAGCATGATCGTTACAATATGATGTAAAACCAAATTCTGAAACCATTTGTTACCAAGAGAATTGAAATTTTAGTAGGGTTGCGTTGTCCAATTAATTTCTTCCCTGTTAGTGGTACTTGTGAAGATGCTTACTTATATTCTCATAATAATTTCGTATACTTCAATATTTGTGAGTACTTTATTGTATTTTTGAGTTTTCCTGTCGATTCAGAGTTGTTGCAATGTGTTTTTAGAGATAATTTATGTTTCACACAAGTAGTAGGTACATTTCTACCTAAATCATCTTAAAAGGGTGCAACCCTGCAACTACAAATAAGAGGACCTTGTATGAAATTAACAGAGAAATCCAAAAATATAATAAAAGGGTCACAAATATGAAAGCTTAATGTCAATGGAACCACAATCTTACTAAAATGTAAATGTTATTAGTAGCAATTGTTTTAAACTATTTTGTCGTTATACCATAATTAAATCATTTCGTAGCCAAGAGCCATTATCTCAAGGTACTCTCAAAAAGTACTGATTCTTTAAAGAAGGTTAGGTTTACTAATACTATATGCGCTTTAAATATTACGCTTGTATTATCCTATATATGGCGGCGTGTTTTCTTTATAGTGTATAGACAATGACTGTTTTAAGAAAACGCACATGCTTTTGTTTGCAACATTATTTTTATAACTGTCGATTTAATTGAAAGATCTTGTAGAAGACATTATCACTTATAATAGTGGTCTTTCTATTTGTAGAATAAATTTTAGCATTATTTGTAGTCTTGGCTTTGGGTTCGATGGAGCTCTTGCAAGAAAACCTCACTTATTTTATAGCGCCATCATAAATGTATAGGTAGTCTTGAAGTGTCTTTATTTATTTAACTAGTTTTAACCAATAGACATATTGTGCTCATATGAAGTGAAATGAGTTATTATTTACTTACTTATATTTGAACTATTCTGTTTTTAAATTATTATAAACTTACTCAAGATTTGGTTCACAAATTCCTTTTTTATGTAAAAGTGAAAGAAGGTTTCCACTTTTGGTGATGATGATCTGTTGCTTTTAAGTGTTTTATTTGCTATATTTACCTTCCAGGTGAGATGAAAATTATCTGCCCTAATAGTAAATGGTGATATTACAACAATAATGTAAAATTAACTTCTTATTAGAAATTTATAAAGAATTCTCTTCGAATTCACGTGTGATACACTTATCTGCAGGACTTTACAATGTAGTTATACTGTTTACGTTAAAATATTTTTTCGGCTTAAATGGTATACATACAGGAATGAAGTAAAAAATCAAAAATTTCTTGATAAAGTTTGAAATGTTTTATTTTAATAGGAAATGGATTTTGTTAAATATTTTTAGACTGAACGTCAAATAGTCCTAAGAAAATTTGCTCCGTAATATTTAAAAAATTGTTAAAATCATAAATCTATTGTTTAATCATAATACGATTCATTCTATTTTTTTAAATATTTTGCCATACTACAACATAAAAAGTATCAATTAATGTATGCTCTCAAACGATTGTAAAATTAAAGGATTTATATACAGGGTGTTAATTCAGTACGTAGACAAACTTTAAGGGGCGATACCCTGATCAATTCTAAGATAAAAAGTTCATATAAACATGGGACTTAAGTGGCTTTGTTTTCAAGATACAGGGTGTTGAAGTTTAAATAAAAAAAAGTTTTTTTTTAAATCTGGAAAACACCTAGAGGTATTCTAATGAAACTTGGTGTATTCATAAAGTGAGATTGTTTGGTCACAATAAATTTAATTTATTTCCACCAGTGGCGTGCATCGCGGCCACCTCAGTTACCTTATTTCAGAAAAATGTGGTATGCCACTGTTTTTTAGCCAATACGACACGTTTTTTAGCTTCATCCATTGAAACTATACAAAAGATGTATCTTTCATTTTTTTGATAGAATAAACCTTTCTCGAGAAAAACAGAAAAGTCTGTAATTTCGTTCATTGGACTTTAATGAGATCTAAACGGCTTCGTTTTCAAAATACAGCTTAAAGATTTTTTTAAATATTATTTTATAACAAACAATCTTACAATAGCTACAAAACTTTTGGCTAAAAAACAGTGGCGTACCAGATTTTTCTTAAATAAGGTAACTGAGGTGCCCTTGATGCACGCCCCTGTTTGAAATATATTAAATTTATTTTGACAACAATGCCACTTTATGAAATACTAACCTACACCAAGTTTCATCAGAATACTTCCAGCGGTTTTCGAAATTTTTGAAAAAACAATTTTTTGTTTAAACTTCCAACACCCTGTATTTTGAAAACGAAGCCGTTTAGGTCCTATGTTTGTATGAACCTTTTATCTTAGAACTGATCAAGGAATCACCCCTTAAAGTTTGTCTACGTACATAATTAACACCCTGTGTATTCTACATCCCAAGGATAATGTATATCGCTATTTTATGTAGATTTAAATAAAAGTTGGCTATAAAGTCTTAAAGATCAAATTAAAAAGTTGGCTGCCAGTGAGATTTGCTGGAGAGTGACTACTTTTGAGCTCTTGGAAAAAAGCTAAGTTTTACGTATCTATGAATTTTTAATGTAGGTATATATTTCTGTTGAAAACTGGAATAGATTTGTTTTTCAAAACATTCGTTAATTAATATTTTAAATTTTGTAGTGTTGCAAAATGCTAAAAGCAGCATTAATCATAGAACATCACAAAAGGGTTTCAGATATTATTATAATATTACCTTGATACTGCTAGAAAACCCCGTAATTTGTGTATATGACATGAGGAGTTTGATAGTTTCAGAACAGTGTGTCTGCTTGCTTAATTTGGTCTAATTCTAAGAGACACAAAATATGAGTGGTTACTGTGGTGAACTATATAGTATAAGATCAAGTTAAAGAAACTAAATCTCACACTTCTCGTTGCAATGGTTGGGTATATCCATATATGTATTATACATATATTGCTAGTAGGGCCTGGAAACGGCCGAAAATATTACGGCGCCGGCATAGTCTCACTTATAGTATAACGCGTCTAGTGCGCATGCCTGAGAATTTAAACTTCGCCTTTAGAAGCGAATTTTAAACTTGATTACATCCCCACCGCGCGGACGACGCCGACGCGCTTGCGCACAGCTCATCATATACACTTAAGAGTTGGTTGTCTGTCTCACTTCCTTCGTGACTTCCCAACTCATAGCCGCTAGCAATATAGTCCTTTAAATGTATGGGTATATCAATACCTTTACAGCATTCATTAAAATCTGACTCTTTTAGGCCAGTTTTATTGTACGAAATGTAACAAAGGCAATCGACATCAACAATCTTTATGGATACCCCAAAGGTTTGAGTGTGGAAAGGATCCAAGTTTCATATGTACCCATTAAAATTACACATACAAAAGAAAGCAAAAGTCGCATCTCAAGTGCCACATATACAATATCCACACAAAATAATTGGGATATAATAACGAAAAATATTGTTCGTCTCAGCTTTTAAGAGGGTCAGGACATGTTTTGCAATCTTGTGTACTACTACACAAGCGTAAAAGTGGGCAAATTGAATTAATTGTACGTATATTTTTCTAAATTTATGTAATAAGTACACAATGTGGAATTTTATTAGACAGGCCTTGCTTATGACTGAGCAAGGTTTTGACGAGGCTTATAAAAACACAAGTGAAGATATTTATTAATTAATGAATTTATAAGAATTGAATAAAATTTTGTATTATACACGACGATGAAGTTATTATTATCCATGCTTGAATCAAACGTGGATACAACTTGTGAATAAAATTTAATTTTATCGTCTTGTATAATACAATTTTTTTTCTATAGCAAGAACTTACCCAATTTTAAAAGAAAATAAGGAAAGTCAATCACATTTTAAAATCTCAGTAGCTATATTGGGTTGCTCGGATAACACAAAGCTTAAATTTTTAATTTAAATAAAAGAAAATTAAATTACTTTATGTAACCTTGATGTTAAAGTGCTACTTTATCTATCTTTGCTGTTAAAGTAACACTTGACCTTTTGTTTTGAGTCGATTAAAGTACACATTTGCTATAGAAAAAATTAATATTTATTCACTATCTTTAAGTAAAATAATTTGAGTCTGTTACGTTTAGATTATGCCACCTTTTTAAATTCGAATTCGAATGGTATTTTCTCACACGTCACGCGAATGGTTCGCACTTGGCTGCGATAACCTCGATGCGCTTTTAATGCCGATTGCGGTCTTCGACGCATTCTTTCCGCTCGCAGCTTTAAAACAAGCAGTATGGTGGTCTAGCAATTCAAGAGCTTCGGGAATGTTTTATAAGGCTATTGGTTAGTTTTGCATATTGGTGAAATGCAAGCCTTCACGTTTTCGTGGATTTGATGCCCCGAGCTCACGAGAGGAAGTTTTTCCTATACCTTGGGCGGATTTTTTTGTAATTGCAACCACGAACTTTTCCATCCGCCCGAATCGACATCTGGGCAAGCAGTGCCAGGCATAAATAATGCCGGTCTAATTCGTTAAGCCAGTGAAATCTGGGGCCCGCTCGCCGCTTTGAATTAGCTGCGCCGCTCGAATGTTTTCCGTGTCCACGGCGACCGGTACAATGTCTACCTAGGGCACGAGAAGGATCCGTCTGGGAGTTGCTTTCCCTCCTGCTTTGGCATCCATATCTCGCTGTCACGATGCAGTTTTCGCTGAAAGACACCAGCTACGGCTGTACCAATTTATTAGCCAAGAGCTGGAACTGCGTTTACGATTTCCTTCAAGACTGAGCTAGAAGGTCCTGCGACCAGATGGCTTGCTAAGACGCCCTTTTAATGTGTGCAATCTATAACATTGCTGTATTTGGTTGTAAGTCTGTAAGTATGTTGTAGCCTGTAATTAAGTAATGTAGAGCGATCCTGTGATTCTAACTGATGTAGCGTATTGTGATAATTATGTATTTACTTGTGCTGTGATATTTGCACGAAATTATATGATCTTTATGCCAGTATACAGGGTGAGTTTAGTTACGGCTGATTATTTTGTTTGAAGCTATCTTTCAGGAAGTATAATCTACTGTTTGGTATTGAGTTTACAAATTCTCGTTAGAACACCGGAGTGCATTCGCCGTTATTTCAAAATTTGTTGGCGCACTGGGCATTTGTTTAATTATTGTTCTACCGTTTTATTCTCAAGAACTACACGCCTCCAATCGCTGAGCTAGCGGCCGGCTTCTGCATCTAAGTGTACCTAATTTTGTTTTCTTTGGAAGATCGCCCAGTAATTTCAGTAATAATGAGCTAACAATTCATACATGTAATTAATAGGAATTTGTTTTCTCACTAATGAGCTATTAAATGAATTTTAATATAAAGTTATGCTTTATTACAATTGCATTTGTGCATTTAGTCAAGCAAGCAGCCTAGAGGAGGCTGTTATTGGGTTATTCTCAAATTACTAGAAAGAAATTGCCTTTTCACATGTGATGATAAATTTGATTAAAGCAAAACGAATGTGTCTGTATTGAAATGAATATCTTATGTATACGTTTTTTTTTGTTGCTAGGGTGTCTTTATATGGGATGATTTGAAAGGTTGCCCGCACAGGCTTCACAATAAGATTGTTCATACTATGATACTTACTTTGTATATTTTAAAAAACTGTTTTTGCAACTAAAATCTATTTTAACAATGTCTTTAAAGCAAATGTCTATCTCTTTATTTAGACAGAACACTGTCTTCTTAATTTTTCTATAAGGCGTTAGGATAACAGAATTATTGATGACTATTTTAAAATATAATTGTATTCCACAGTAATATAGATTTTAAACGTTGTACAACGCTGTTACTGATAAAAGTTACATAAAAGTAACATTTATCTTTAAATATTATTGTGTATAACAAATTTTTGGGTAGCTAGTAGCTATACCTACTGAATCCACTGCCATGAAAGTATTTTGTATCTTAAGACCACTATAAATATTTTGGGTGTTCACAACATACATTAGTATATGTTTATCTTTAATGTTATAGCCTCGCAGTACATTTTAGAAATTTTAGTTGTATGCAGGGTGTTTCTGAAAGGTGCGGAAAAGATTAATCACATATACTAGAGCTCAAAATAAACTGATTTACCTCAAATTACCTATGCACAAAAGTCCACTGCTGAGAAGCTACAGCTATCTAAAGATGATGAAAAATGCTTTGCCGAGTCTCTGGCATGTAATTAAAATAGCAACACAACACGATATTTTTTTTTTTGAAAATCACACACTAAAAACAACAAATGGAAAATGATAACAAATGTCCAAAATGGCCCCCATTTTCACGGTGCTGAAGCTGGTTCCTATTCATTTTATTCTTGTATAAGAAAATGGCTGTAATGGTAACGTCAAGGTTATAAACTGTGTTTTATAAAATTTATTAGGCCAGTCACAATCCAACCTGTAATCAACATTATTTACTGCCCTCCCTAAGGAGGATAGGCCCAGTCCTGATGTCCGTGAGGTGAACAATGGGATAACACACTCCCATATAAAATAATATCAGGACTGATTCCAATTATAAAAATAGGTAAGCTCTAGCTACTAGAAGAGAGAGTTATAAACGTGCAGGATCTAAAAAGTAATGTAGTGTCAACAATATCGACATGAATGCAAACTAAAGATATACATATTCTGTTTCAATTTTAATTTGATAATCGTGAAAGAAGGGAACGATGATATTGCAAAGCAGACGCTGTAGTTAGTAACTTTGTACAACTAAGCACCTTTCCAACGTCAGTTTTGTTTCCAAAACAAGTAATTGTATAGGTAGTTATTAATCGTCTAACGATGTTTATTTTAGGAGAATTTCTTGAAACCCAGAAGGAAAAACAGTTTAATTGCGAAGCATGTGGACGTTCTTACAAACACATCAAATCTTTAAGGCTGCATGTCAAATGGGAGTGCGGAAAAGAACCAAAGTATTTCTGTACAGTTGATCGTTGCACCTACCGTTGCAAGCACAAATGGCACTTGAAATCTCACGAACTAAGGAAGCACGGGGTAAAAACTTTTTTCTAATAATTACTTTAATGAAAATAGGAAACATATATTAATGTGATTATTTTATATAAAGTATGTACAGTTGGTCCTATAATAAACGAATTTATAAATAGTTAATAGCATTAAAGCTGTGATAAAATTATTATTATGCGAAGTTGGTTCCCTATTATGATGTGAGTACGAGTGCCATTTTATTTCTTGAAAACAATGCAGCCAATATGAGACATAATATTTGAAACACTTAAAATACTTTATCTACGACCACTACTAAAAGTAGGCATTTTAGCGCTATCTTGTTTCACTAAAAGTGACGTTTTATAATTTACGTGATTAAAGAAATCAGCTATTTACTTTAAGCGCATCTGTGGTATAAAGTGAAGTGAGGTTATAAAACTACAATTTCGAACTGGAAGTGAAGTTGTAAAGTTATTCTAGTTACTTCTTGCGTTACAGGTAAAGTGTTTTTGAAATAATTAAAGCATTATGTAATGAATACAGTCAGACCTGTAGTATTAATAATTACCTTTCGTAACTGACCTTGACAGTACTGGCTGCGCAAACATTCGCACGCGCGCCAGGGGCTACTGTTTATTATGACATAAATTATGTGTCGTAGATGCAAACCTTGGTTAAATCGACATTTATGGATTAATAACAGAAAATTTAAGGTCGTAGATAAAATATTGTATGCAACGCGTGCTAAAAGTCGTTTATGCACGAGACATGTTATGAAACTCAGCCTTCGTGCATAAACGTCAACTTTTAGCACTTGTTGCATAAATAGCTATTTTCTACTCCTGTAACTAATATGATATTTAACATGCTAACACACACTTCGCTAAGTGACCCTTTAATCATGCATTCATAACCTGTGACTAAAGAGTCTCCTAGTCACGGACTGAAGTTAGCAACGACGTTTTAGTCATGGGGTGAAGTTGGGTTCAAACAGTATTTGCTGTATTAGCCACAGCCAAAACTAAAATTAAGTTAGTTTTTAACAGTAAACCATATATGTATTATTTGCCAAGCATAATTTGACGTAACCTAATATTCAAAATTTTAATGAAATAATATATTGTTATAAAGTCCAAATTTCTGATCGTAGAAAAAATATAGTATGTAACACATTATATAAACTCGTCTAAACACTCGTGACTAAAGTGACGTTTATAAAACTTGTTACATGATATACTATTATGTACGACAGTGTCTAAAATTGACTTTTAGTTGGCAGTTTTAAGTTTGCAAAACGACTGTTTAATAACATGTTTTCATTAGTTCATGTCGTCACTAGCAACATGTTTAAAATGATTTGTTTAATCACGTCGTCAGTAGCAACGTGTTATAAAATTTTTAACCACGCAAAATTACGACCCGTTCTAGTAATAGTAATTTACATTTAAAATTATTATATTTACCGTGTATTCTAGATTCTACAGTAGATAAAATATTGTATGGTACACATGCATAAAGCATCTTTAGTCACTCGTGGGGCTTAAAACGCTCGCTCACGCGCGTTTTAACTCTAACTCTACCCCACTCGTGACTGATGACTAGCTTTACGCACTTGTATCGTAAATTACTATTCGTTGATGGTTAATTATTATGGAATTATACTTACCCAGAAATCTTTCTGTTTTGTTATAATTAGTTAGATTCTCAAATATAAACATATTCTTCAATATGTATGAGTTTTATTTGACAGTCCTGAAGGAATGAAATGGTTATACTGCAAAGCAGACAGCCTTGTGACTTTGTAGAATTAAGAGAGGTAAACAGTTTCCAAAGTTAGCTTCCTTTTCAAAATAGGCAATAGTATGGGTAGTTATTAATTGTTTTGTAAAGCTACCTGGTTATACTTATTTTTGTAAATTAATCTGTAGCATTAATTAATTTGTGCCCTTAATAATGGTAGCTTCTGTTTGGGCCACGGTTCGGTTTGCTTATACTTTGACTGATTCAAAGAACAACGAGTAACGAAAACAAATTTATTCCACATTATGTACAAAATAAAATAAATATTTAACAGAATTATATACAATTAATTAATGTATTTGAGGCCGGTCCTTTGGCTGGTTCGGGACAGGTAGGCCACCCAGCTCGCATGGACGTATCTCTGAAGTCTTCGTTGAGGGGATCGGCATTACTGTTGGCAAAACTGTAACACAAACTAATTAAATGACAGTCGTACCGATGTAAATAAGCGGGTTGCTTTCAGTTTATTTCAATTATAAAGGTAATTGATCGAAGATATAAGTTTGTGACTTTATGCGGGTATCTGCACACATGTGTGTCCTTGTGATAACCCAGCTGAAAACTTGGCCTCGAGTAAAGGTCACATTTCAAACGGCTTTAGCGATAACGTATTTAAATGTACGTAAATTTAACTATACTTTTAGTGCGAGCTTTAATACTTTGCAAGGTTTTGAATTATTGCCTTTTCAAAAATCGCGGCTGCTAGATTTTTAAGCTGGCTTTGTTACCGTGAAATAATTTCAACTGGCGAACGCCGATCTCCCAGCCGTGTGGCAATTGCAAATTTTAGCCTCGTGGGACTGCCAGAATCATCATCGATGCAAACCAATTTTATTCCGATAATCCAGATATAAAATTAATTCGCACGCCAACGATCAAAGCAAGCCTCGCGAAACATTAATTAGCACGGGCCGTCAAGTCCGATTATGCCAGATCTGAACTGAACGAAGCTGAATGTCTCGGTGTGCAGGAGAATCTAATTCCAATAAACATAGTCCGATATCCCAGAGATATGTTTATTAGAATGCGATCGGTATACCTGGCGGCAGACTAGTTCTCCGGACGGCTAGAAAGCGGGGCCTCCGCCGGCCGAGGCCGGCGGGAAGCGGGTCAGACGGTCGAGGTGGTTTCTGGGGAAAGTCTCCTGGAGTCCGCAAAGGACAAAGGTAGAGGTTATTTCAATTCCCCCAATTGGGGCGGGCTGCTATAGGGACCTTCCGTCGCTCTTCAGCCAAGAACGGGAAACTCGGGATGGGTGAGAGAAAGGAGGGGTGGAGACTGGTAGAAAGGTCATGAAAGGTGGAGAAATACTGCCCCGGCATTCGCCTCAGAGAAGGTACTCTGTTGACTCAGGAAAACCACCTAAAAACCTGAATCAAGGCAGGCGGCCGCAGGAATCGAACCCACGACCTCCCGAATGCTAAGTGGACGTGCTACGCACTAAGCCACGGAGCTCGGTGGGAGTCTGCGGAACGAATTCAGTTTTATACGCTGCGATCGGCTCCTCGGACATCGCCGCGTTTGGGAGAAGCGGTGCGTACTCGACGAACTGTTGCATCATCGGCGCAGACCGATGGACTCGCTGCTACCGGCGCCCTGAGATTCTCATGTTGTTGCAAGTGATTGTTGCAAATTCAAAAATTAAGCGCTTTTAATTTGTAATTAAATTCGGTAGCGGTTAATCTAGAGCGAAACGTTACAGTTTAACGATGTTTACTTTAGGAGAATGTCGTGTAACCCAGAAAGAAAAACAGTTTAAATGTGAAGCATGCGGACATTCCTACAAATATATACAGTTCTTAAGGCTACACGTCAAGACAGACTGCGGAAAAGAACCAAAGTATCTTTGCAAATTTGAGCGGTGTACTTATAGGAGCAAGTGGAAAGGGAATTGCCAATATCACGTTCTAGGGAAACACGGAGTCGAAGTTTTTCTTTCTAATGCCAACTTGTATGAAAACAAGTAATACGACTGTTTTATATAAAATATGTACAAGTCTTATAATGTGAATAAACCAATTAATAAATAGTTAATAATACAGTGATAAAAAAATCTCAAGCAACCTCTGATTTTTGTAAAACAAAAAACGGCAAGTCGCAGCTTTGTTCAGAAAATATGGAACGTCAAACTTCAAAAGGCTTTCAATAATATTGTCAAGCTTCTATCAAGTATACAATTTGAGGTTATAATGTCAGATAAGTGAGGGCACGTTCAAATTTGAAAGCATACTTCGTGGAAAATCGTACGACACTCATTAATGACCAATAGAAAAATTAGTTCACGAGCCGTAACCAAGACAATAAAAAAATTTCTTGGAAATTTTTTGTAGGTAGATCAGCCTAACTTTGAGGGCTTGTATCGTTACGATTTTCTTACCGAATCTCCATTCGAGCATTAATTCATATCCGGAAATTATTTTTCGTGCATTCAACAACGTCCTAATTTGCCCTCGTGTCCCGCTCGGGCAAATTAATACGACGTTGTTGGACCGCACTCAAAAAAATTTCCGGAAAGAATTGATGTTCTTATGAGATTATATGTGATAATTTCTGCGATCCTTCTACCGGGTGTCTTAAAAAGAATTACATGTAGTATGCTTTGAATTTCGTATTGTTACGTTTTTACGTTCGGGCTATTTAAAAATTATACGACGCTTCTTGCATTACACATTTATTTACAACGAGTAATTATTATTATTTACAAACACACGAATTACTTAAACTACGAACTATTTCTAACAACGATACACTATTTATTTATATGCGCTGGATTAAACATCAATTAATTTATGTGGCTATTTATTCACGACTTAAATATTAAGGATTTATATGGTTATATATACGGGTTCATTTATATTACGCGCTCGAGTCTGATGAGAACTGCATCAGAACTGACTTTTATTCCTGCGAACGCATATCTATATTGCCGGCTAATTCCCTCCTGGAAGCGTCGAGACCATTCCGGCAACGGTGACGTGTCGCGTGTATTGACCTCGGGCGTGATTCATATATCCGCAGCGTCCCTGCTGCTTCTCGAAGTTCTGGGTCCAAGGCCGTTTCTCGAAGTTCTGGAACAATGACTCATTCGTCCGCAGCTGTTCCCAAGGTCGTCTCCTGGCGGCTGTGCTTCACGCGTTTTCAGCTGCCTGATCGCATGGTCGTTACACTATAATGCAATACCAATAACAATCTAGCGGCACTAAAAATTTACATACAACCAAAATTCAAAAGCTACTAGATGCAATTATTTTTAAGATAGGTACCCGATTATGAAATCTGAAATAAAATTATTATTAATATGCGAAGTTGCGTCAGTATAGTGTAGGTACGAGTGCTATTTTGTTCCTTAAAACAGTGTCCCTAATCTAATGACATAATAGCTTAAACATTTAAGATAGTTTCTTGGTTTAATCATGAAATTATACTTACACACAGAGGTTTTGTTTTGTTATAATTTATGAAATTGCTATATACAGAGTGTTCCGTAATGGCCACTAAAGCTTCAGGTAGCGATATTCCTTGTACAATTCTGAGTCGAAAATCTTAACACTAAAATTTTGGATTGGTCTTCATGAGCCCTCACGAGCGGTAGTTAAAAATAATTGTTTGTTTTTCAGGAAAAGCACCACTTCTGTTTTAAATACAATAAAATGTCATCAGTTAGAGTTGTACAAAATGTAAAATTATGGTCCTATAAAAACCGTGTGCATTAGATGAAGTACTTTTGTGATAACAGAGTTTCATAAAAGTAAGCCGATATTTCTGAAAGTTTGCATGAGACCATAATTTTACGTTTTGAACAACTCTTCCTGATGGCATTTTGTCGTATTTAAAACAGAAGGGGTACTTTTCCTGAAAAAACAATTGTTTTTGTCTACCGTTCGTAAGGGCTCATGGGGACCAATAGTACAGGGTAATTAGCCCGCCGCGCCCTAGTGAAGATTTCTTAAAACAAAATATAAAGCTAAAAATTCGTAAACCGATAGCTTTCAGTATGGCAATTCCTAATTTCTGGTGTTGCAGCCTGTGCGGAGTGGTGGGGACGCGGAGCGGGTGGAGAGAGAAGACGGTGTACCGCGCGCGTCTGTCCAGTCGGTTTATAAACTTATGGTGATTCCATTTGTATGACATCAAAAAGTGGAAAATGGACTGTATGTTTCCGGGGTACAGCTTCTCGTATCTTGAATGAGAAGTGGTATAAGGACAAATTGCAAAATAGTACAGACGAGCGAATGAGAATCATTGAAGCTGCCGCGATTATAATCAAAGAAGATATTTACTCTGTCACCTATGAATATGATAAATACCCTTGCGTTGATGAAATAGCCTCAGGAGGTTATAATGCTATCCCCGACAGTTTGAAATGCCTATTGCAATCTGTTATGAAATCCAAAGGTAAAAATTCGCAGCCCTCAGAAAAGAAAATTGTTACTGTGGCAAATTCTATAATAGCTGCAGCCCGGCCAAGAAGTTATTTATCTCCCTTGCAGGTTGGCCTAGGAATATATTTCATAGGAAGTTTGAATCACGAACACTTATTGACATGTTGTCCAATATAGGAATTTCTATTTCTTACAAAGAAGTGTTGAAATACGAGAATTCATTAACCGAAAATGACCTTATGAGGATAGATTCCGAAGCATTTTTACAATTTGTATTCGATAATGCGGACCATAATGTTCGAACAATTGACGGTCATGGAACATTTCATGTGATGGGGGGAATTGAATGTGTCACACCGGCTAACCTACTTCAGAATGACTTACCTGTTCCTCGACCGAAGAAGCTTACGGATACTGACACTATTGGACAATACGGAAAGATTAAGATTAAAGTATACAATCGCCGACAAAACTGTGGTTTAAGCAAACTGATTTTTTCTGACGTTGGTCTTCTAAAAATAGAGCCTACTACTGCTAAGTTAGCACAACTTATGAATGTTCTGTGGATGTCAGGTCCTAGCTGTTTTGATATCCCCCTTCCATCTTGGAGTGGTTTCATGGATATTTCAATGAAAAATCAAAGTCAAGATTTTCAAACATCAGCAATATGTCCCCTACCTTTTGCAAATATGTCACCTACAAATCCATCAACTATCTATACTTGTCTTCAACATGCACTAGAAGAATGCAAGCAGCGAGGACAAAAAACATGTATTGTAACGTTTGATCAACCATTATATAATAAAGCGTTAGATATTGTTTTGGCAGCCGAAAGGGGAAGTCCCTTGTCATCAGTCATTGTTCGTCTGGGTGGATTCCACTGTCTAATGTCGTATATGGGTGCTATTGGTTATATAATGGATGGAAGTGGTATTGAAGAGTTGTGGGAACAAGTTTATGCCAAAAATACAATCAGTTCCTCGTTATCTGGACATTCATATGCTAGAGCATTTCGCGGCCATGTATTAACTCTACTCGTTTTAGGTACCTTACTTCTGGAACAACTAATCAGAAAGAAAATTATTTCAAGTGAACAAATTGAGAAGATTAAAATGCACTATGAAAACATATTGAACGGAACTAATAACAAGGCTGATGCTCATGCTATTTACGATGACGTATCATTAATTGCCTCAGCATTAGGGCTAGCGCGCACTATGAACTTTTTGTCGTCCAACAGTTTTGTCGGTCGAGTGAGGTATGTTGCAACATATGGGGATGCGCGCATTACCGACCAAACAGTTTACTGAACTTTTCTGTTGGGTCTTGTCACAAACCAGAATACGACTAAACTGTTGGCCGACACACCTGCAACATACGATTTGAATTACTCTGCGCGCACTAGACGACTAAACTGCCCCAGAACTTGCCCGGACACTCTTATTTTTCAGCAGTGTTTGAAAATCTATGTGAACATCAGGAATAATGTCGTTTCATATATTTATGTTATATTCTGTTAAACTGCTGAATAAAATAAAAACTTTTTACAGTACAAAATAATTTAATATTATGTTTGCTACAATCTAATATTTTAGAATATAATGGCTTTTATAATCTAAACAACTGTACTACGATTATTCCAAGTAGCAGGGTCCTCTAATGGGCAACTAAACAAAGTATCTTCAAATTGCACTTCACCTTTTTTTCGCATAAATGTGCAGTACACCACAGACATTGACTATAGAATCATAAAACTCGGGGGACACATCAATCCGTCTATGAAAGACTGTTCACTTGTTAGCAAGTATTCCAAATGCACATTCGACCATTCATTGAGCCCTGGTTAACAGCTAATGGCAAAACGTCTCTGAACAGTCTTTTGCCATATGGACGTAAGACACAAACTAAATGCTTCATCTTCTATAGTGTAGGGAACCTGTGTTAGAGGGCTGCTTCATTTTAATATGCTTGTTATCGATGGCGCCTATACAGTTTGGAAAATGTGTTCTCTGATCAAATGTATCCACTATCTTTACTCAATCATTTTGCGATTTTTCTCGCCATGGATAATGGTTGCAAGTAGTTCCACAATTTGTTGCAAGTATCTCTCACAACTGACGTATTGTTTAGGTTTCCAATCATCATCACCATTGCCAGCGCTCCATCTCTGGATATACGCCTCCCCAATTCTCTTCTATTCTTTTCTCTCCAGTTATTTTCTTGATATAATTTCTCCATCTTGCCGTGGGTCCGCCTTAGCTTCTTTTATCAGTTCGTAGCCTCCATTTTGTTGTTCTGCTTTACCTATTTTCTTCCCTTCTCATAACATGATCCGCCCAATGTCTTTTCAAAATTGCAATGCATTGAGCGGCGTCTTCAATAATTGTTATTTTTCTTATTCTTTCGTTAAGTATTTCATTTTGTAGTCTGATACCTAACAGTACACGCTCCATATTTCTTTAAGCTCTTCTTAGTTTTTCCCTTAGAGACCATGTTTCTGCGGCGTAAGTCATAACCGGTAGCAAACATTGGTTGAACACCCGATTTTTAGATATTGTGTATATGTTGTGTTGAAAACATATTTCTTTCCCAATATAGATTCAAAATGCAGTGAATGAAAATTGTTCCTCTTTGCTATATTCTTACCTTAGTGGAACAGATAGTCTTTCTTCACATGTTAAGCAATTTCTGAATTTTGTATCTTGGTAGATGATTTAATAGTTCGTCACTTGTGACTTTCATTCTATGCTAACCAAAGAACTTTCTGGGATATGTCCTCAAATCTTCGTACAGTTTATGAAATTAGCCCTTCAGCAAGCGTTGGTTAGTTATTGGCTGAAATCAATATCTCCTTTTCAAATATTTGTTTTTTCGGTGTTTAATAACTAGCGCCGAGACGCAAGCTACCTTTACGAAATCCATTTTGAGATTGGGTCTAGACAAAAATTTCAACAGTTTTGTTTAGGTGCGCGCACAACTAGGGGATAAAACAGTTTAGTTCGTTAGTGCGCGTAGATCCTAGTTTCACCGACCAAACTGTCGTTGAACAGTTTAGTTCATAGTGCGCGCTAGGCCTTAGAGTCACTTTTAAAAACTGAGTCCTCGAGAAATCGTACAGCGGCGCTTTGGGGCCAGTATATCGAGATGGTACAAATATTGCTTACTTTTGTTAGGGCTGAGAGAACAGCCGACTGGCAACTGCACTTATATTCAGTTCAGCGTATGTTACCTTTTTTACACGCTGCTGGACGTAATCACTATGCAAAATCAGCTCATGCTTATTTACAACTTATGTTAGATCTTGACACTCGTATGCCTAAAGAAGAGTATGACAAATTTGTTACCAGTGGATATTTTACTATTCGTCGAACATCAAAATTCTGGAGTGGCATCTGGACGGACCTGACTATCGAGCAGGTGTTAATGAGATCCATGAAAGTGCAAGGAGGACTTACACGTGGTCGAGGCCTTACAGATTCAAACATTGCACGCTGGATTAATACAATTCCGGTCTCTATAAACGTTATAAAAAAGTTGCATAAAAAAGAAAGCCAATAAAATTTTCTACAAGATAAGTTCCTACCATTTTTTCTCTAGAATGCACCGTTTTTGAAATATCTGCTGTCAAAAAGGGAATTATGACAAAAAAAGGACGGAAGAATATTTTTTTGAAATGACTGACATTTGAGAGCAGATATCTTGGAAACGGTCCATTCTAGCGAAAAAATGTTGAGAATACATCTTGTAGAAAATTTTATTGGCTTTCTTTTCTGTGTAAGAAATTTTTCGCTACGAGGTACCGTTTTCAAATTATAAGCGAAAAACCAAAGAAGGGCACTTTTCTACCCCCTCCCTATCACCCCACCATCATGCACAGGGTGCAAGACCATTAATTTTTATTTACTTACCCATAATGTACCTTCAGACAAATTTTCAGCTTTATATTTTGTTTTTAGTTTGAATAAGCTAATTACCCTGTACTACAATCCAACATTTTCGTATTAAGATTATCGACTCAGAATTATACCAGGAATATCGCTGCCTGAAGCTTTAGTGGTCATTACGGTATAAACCTATAATGTCTGTTAATTTTACACTGGTAAAAGAATCGAATGGTAATATTGGAGAAAAACTTGAAACTTTGTATAACTAACAGAGGTACATCTTTCCAATAGCTTTGTTTTCACAATCAGTAATAGTGTAGGTAATAATTAATCGGCTAACGTCGCTAACGATGTTTATTTTAGGAGAATTTTGTGAAACCCAGAAAGAAAAACAGTTTAAACGCGAAGCATGTGGACGTTTCTACAAATATATACAGTCTTTAAGGCTGCACATGAAAACGAAGTGCGGAAAAGAACCAACGTATTTCTGCAAATTTGAGCGATGCACATACCGTTGCATGCAGTGCGTCTAGGAATGCGAGTTTGTCTTCAATTCTATTTCCATCGTGAACTTACTTGATCGGGCTTGATTATTGAGATGTTCCGGTAACATATATATAAGATTATAACTAAAATATATATCCGTGTTGGTGGCCTAGTGGTAAGAGTGATAAATGGTCCCTGATTCAAAACCCGGGATAGGCACGAGTATACGTGAAAAGACGTACAAAAATCAATCCTTCTCACTCTCAGGACTAACCAGGAACACCTGAGGACCAAGGACGTGTGGTAAACACACGAGACAATAGAAAAAGTCCGATAAAACATATCATAGGAGACCACTCCAAAAAATTACATCATTCAGACATCTATGCTGATATGGTATGAGGCCCACGACTTGGCTCTATTTGCAGTGCAAGATAATTGACCGATTCAATAAGCACAGAGTTGGGATGTTTTACCTAATTGCAAATTTTAAAACTAAAGTAAAACAGTAAATGCATTGATAATGAGATGCGAGAAAGATTAAATTAGTTGGAGAAAGGTATGCAAAGGCAAAGCAAATTTCAAAGGGTTTAGATTAGCTTGTGACTAAATTAATATAATTCGAATAAGGTTTGTGCACATGTAGAGCCAATTTATAAAATCTATTTGACACAAAAGGTTGTTGGCTGAATTATAAAAGTAGCGTAGTTTGTTAAGTCAAAAGCAAAAGATAGTGAAATTAGTATGCAAAGCAGAAAGGTAAATTAAGCAGGATAATATAATAGAAATATTGCAAAAGAGCAATTCTAGAAGGCAGAAGAGAAAAGATAATGACGCGAACATGGTGAACTCAAAAATCAGTGCGTTTAAAAAATAAAGTGTAATAGTTCAAAGCAGAGCAATGACATAATAACAATAACAACGTTTGTGTGCGCAGCGATACCGAACGATTTAGTTAGCAGATTAAAGACAATAATTTAGTTTTAAAAAATATATAATTTAAGTACTCAAATTTACTTCCATTTGTAACCTTTCTTTACCAAAATTAATTTCCTTTAACATAAGAGAATCATAGTAACCTAGCAACCTGATGCTGTTTTGTTGAAAAAACGAAGAGAACAATTGAATTAATTTTTACGTGAAGTTTGTTAGATTTGTGCTCAATTTTAAAATAGATATTTATAACATTAAACGAGCATATTACTAAGAAAAAAGAATTGCCTTTTAGTGTGCCCATCACAGAGTACATGTTACAGTGTTTGTGAAGAATTCCGCAGCACTAAAATATAAAATTCTCCAATCGCTTCTCCGAGGATATCGGCTGCCATTCAGCTGGGCTTACCGATAATCGTTCCCGGCAAAAGTAAAAATCCAGAGCCAGAGGCCTGCACTGCATTCCGTCGGGGAGGACTGCAAGAACGTCACGGACAGCATCTGCAGCGAGAGGACCGTCTCCAGCAGAATATCCGAGCAGCATTCACAACGAGCAGCTTAGAAGTCTGCAAACGAGGTAGGATAAAGCCTGAAAATTTAAGTGTGGAGTGTTCGGAAACGCATTAAAATCCGAGGTCAAACCTTTCCGGAGTGGCTTAGCGTATTCCCGAGGGCCCATTAGCTACGGTTTTTCTAAAAATCGAGTAGCGTCGGTGGATTGTGCGAATTCGGCTGAGAACCCCAGTGAAGAAAAACAAATACACATTTTGGCGTCCCTTTTACGTCACGAAATAAGCGAGGCGAGGTGTTCCTACGTCATCACTGTAATAAAACAGTGCTAATTGTTGCAAGCGCGAAAATTTGAATAATTACCTGACGCATTTCTCACAGTAATTTCGCATTTAAAACATTTAAATACGCCACCACTAGCGAAATTTTGTGTCATTAGTCAAATCAAGGATTTTTTTGATCTACCAAGAACCGTGCATTCGAACTACTGAGTTTACGAATAAAATAAAGTCCGTTTATGAACCCAACCCAATAAGATTTGAGTTTCATGATTGCCTTGTAGTTAGCCAAATCACTTTTGCAGATTAGATAAAATCTAAAAGGGGCATACAATCATTTATTTGTGTGATCATTTATTACATTTCGCTTTTCACTAGCCACAATTTCACTCCTTGAATTATTATTTATAATTCGCTTCCAACGTTGAAGCAAGGGTAAATTTATAATTATTTATACTGTCCCAAAATAAAATATCAATCAACGAATGCGATCCTATTACAATACTTGTTATTTAAAACTATTTCAGAAATGCTCACACTTTCTAACCCTGATATGCTTATTTACATAAGAGCAATTTTTTTATCTAAGCCTGAATGTTGTCTCTTAACCTTGCCCTTTGAGAAAATATTAAGTGAATATAGTTATATGTATAGTATGTGACAATCAGTTAGCTATTTGAATTTTATACTTTTAACATTGAAAATGTTTAACGAATTGGAGATGTGACGCTAGTATCGTGCTCTTTTAGCGATTTGTGTAACGCTTGGAAAATGCGCAGTTTTTAAGAATTTTTGGGAGTTGTACGTATTGCAGGTAAATGTTGTTTGTGTCATTTTGAAGATCTCGTCAAGGGCGAACTTTCTGGAGAGGTTGTGAAAACGTAAGACTCGAGGGTCCAAAAATACTGGGGTTAAAACAATTTTTTGGACACGAAAGCGTTCGGTGCTGTTACATCGCATACTTTTTGAAAGATCTAAATCTGGTTTGGAGCTCGTTGGAAAGAGGATGAACTAACGCTCATCGTACTGGCTGGTTTTTGGGGTCTGCGATGCACGCGGGCAAAGTTACAGGGGTAGAAAGCTGAGATGCATTTGTAGTAAATTGGATGTTCGCATAAACAGGGGGAAAGAAAAAAATGTCGAATTTTGTTTTTGGCAGTATGTGGATGAATCTGTGGGTTTTTAAGAATTTTTCGGCTCAGGTTGATTTAGGGGTTACAAAATGGGAAAACCGTTATAATTATCAGAAAAATGGTAAAATTAATATTTATGTGAAATGCGCTGTTTGGAAGTCGACTACTGGCGGATTTGATTTTTTAAGAGAATTTGGGAGGTGAGAATTTGGCGGCTTAGGTGCATTTGGGGGTTACAAAATGGGGCAAACGTTATAATTATTAGAAAAACTTTAAAATTAATATTTGCGTGAAATGCGTCGTTTGGAGGCTTTCTAGTGGTGGATTTTATCTTTTAAGAGAATTTGGGAGGTGGGAATTTGGCGGCCCAGGTGGATTTGTGGTTGCAAAATGGGGTAATCGTTATAATTATCAGAAAAACTATAAAATTAACATTTGTGTGAAATGCGCTGTTTGGAGACTTCCTACTGGTCGATTATATTTTTTAAGAATATTCGGGATGTGGGAATGTTGCAGCCTAGGTGGATTTGGGGGTTGCAAATTGGGGAAAACTATACAGTGTGTCCAAGATAAGGAGGGCCAGTATGGGGATCTCGGTAATGGTAAGAGATACAAATTTGGTTAAATGGAAAGAAAGTTGCGCAATTAAAGGACTAAAAAAATTACGTTTAGAAATTCTTGATATAATTTTTCGTTTTTGAATTATCTCAAAAAAACCGAATTTTTGGATTTCCTTTTTTATTTTTTTCTGGCGTTAATATTAAAGTTAGAGCGAAACTGATTAAACTTCTTTATAACAACTTTTAGTGGACTTAACGATTACTTTATCATTTTTTTTATCCGACGTTTCGTCTTCGAGAAACCATCATCAACTTCATTTTTTTAAATACGGTTCTGGTTTTTTGATGCCAAATTTGCAAAGCCCTTGTTACTCTAAATTCAACAATGTGCCACATATTATGGTTTAATTACGTTTCGAGCTTGTTTCTGATCATTATCAGAAATTTTTTTAGATACGGACCTGCAGTTCTCATAATTTTGTAAAAATAAGTTCATACAGTAAGTTAGGCCTTTTTACATGCCGTTAAAATATTAAAATGCACATCATAATGTCATAATTCTGATACATTAATTTAATAACCAACCAATAACTATTAACAATAAACAAAAAAGAAATGAACAAAAGATAGACAGAAAGAATAACAAAACGAACATCGAAACCATTTAATAGGTATTAAATTTACAGAAGGTATTCAAAAAGGTTGCCATCATTCTCTATGCATAAATAACATCTAACTGTAGAATCTAAAACATTATTCAGCAATACTGGCGTTATACTTTGAAAGGCTTCAAGAACCAATCTTTTAAGTTCTTCTTCTATTTCAAAACGTTAAATACCTATTACATTGTTTCAAGGCTCGTTTTCTCATTTTTTCTGCCTATCTTTTGTTTATTTATTTGTTGTTTATTGTTAATAGTTATTGGTTGCTTATTAAATTATTGTATCAGAATTATGACATTATGATGTGCATTTTAATATTTTAACGGCATGTAAAAAGGCCTAACTTACTGTATGAACTTATTTTTACAAAATTATGAGAAATGCAGGTCCGTATCTAAAAAATTTTCTGATAATGATCAGAAAAAAGCTCGAAACGTAATTAAACCATAATATGTGGCACATTGTTGAATTTAGAGTAACAAGGGCTTTGCAAATTTGGCATCAAAAAACCAGGACCGTATTTAAAAAAATGAAGTTGATGATGGTTTCTCGAAGACGAAAAGTCGGATAAAAAAATTGATAACGTAATCGTTAAGTCCACTAAAAGTTGCTATAAAGAAGTTTAATCAGTTTCGCTCTAACTTTAATATTAACGCCAGAAAAAAATAAAAAATAAAATCCAAAAATTCGGTTTTTTTGAGATAATTCAAAAACGAAAAATCATATCAAGAATTTCTAAACGTCATTTTTTTAGTCCTTTAATTGCGCAACTTTCTTTCCATTTAACCAAATTTGTATCTCTTACCATTACCGAGATCCCCATACTGGCCCTCCTTATCTTGGACACACTGTATAATTATCGGAAAAACCCTAAAATCAATATTTGTGTAAAATTCGCTGTTTAGATTTTCTGCTGGTCGCTCGTATTTTTTAAGAGAATTCGGGATGTGGGAATTTTACGACTCATGAGGATTTGAGGGTTGCAAAATTGGTAAAACGTTAAAATTATCGGAAAAACCTTAAAATCAATATTTATGTGAAATTCGCTGTTTGGAGACTTTCTACTGGTCGATTGTATTTTTAAGAGAATTCTGGATGTGGGAATTTTGTGGTCCAGTTGAATTTGGGGGTTCGAAAATGGGAAAATGTTATAATTATCAGAAAAACCTTAAAATCAATATTTGTGTGACATTCGCTGGATATTTTCTGCTGGTCGATTGTATATTTCAAGAGAAGTTGGAAGATACGAATTTTGCGGACCAGGTGAATTTGGGGGTTGCAAAATGGGAAAAACCGTTATAATTATCAGAAACACGTTAAAATTAATAGTTGTGTGAAATGCGCTGTTTGGTGACCTTCTATTGGTCAATTGTATTTTTAAAAAGAATTCAAAATGTGGGAATTTTGCGGCCCAGGTGGATGTTGTGGTTGCAAAATGGGGAAAACGTTATAATTATCGGAAAAACGTTAAAATTAATATTTGTGTGAAATTTGCTGTTTGAAGACATCTACTGGTCGATTGTATTTTTTAAGAGAATTCAAAATGTGGAAATTTTGCGGCCCAGGTGGATTTACGGGTTGCAAAATGGGGAAAACGATAGAATTATAAGAAAAACCCTAAAATCAATATTTGTGTGAAATTCGCTGTTTGAAGATTTTCCACTGCTGCTATTTTTTTAATTATATCCTTTGTGAAATTGTAAATTTGCAAGTAAATAGTAAATAGCGTGTGGGATTATATTTTACTCTAACATGAATAATATTATGTGTGTTAAGGTCATTGGCGCGCTACATTAGTTCGCAGAATGGTAGTGGCCACTGGTAGGGTCGGGACGTTAATGTCAGCTGTTTGTACTAAAACTTAATGCGCTATTGTAATAGAAAATATTGATGGGTACTTTAAAAATATAAATACATACACATATAGTCTGTTCAGTAAATATAAAAACACAAAATTGCCTTTGATTTCCAAAATTTCATGAGTGTACTTCCAGAGTTTATCTTTATCTAGGAATGTACTTACATAAAGTTCCTAAAACATATAGGTTAAAGGTGTGACATTTACTTCCCATCTGTCATAAATGTTGTAATTAACTACTTTTAAGGATATTATACAATTAGTATGTTGGATACTATTACGTAGCATTTACTAATACGTATTTCCATTACGTTTTAGAGAAGTTCAGGTGAGCATTTCTAGAAAAATATTTTTTTCGACGACTGACATCGAAAGTAGATTTTTCTCACTGTCATTTGACAACAGAAAGTTGACATTTGCCGCTGAGCGTGCGTTTTCATCTTTTTGCCGCTCGCCGAGCGTTTTGGGTTTCCGCGTGAACAAAATAGGTAGCCACGTCCGAATGTTTCCTTGACAACGCCCGTCATTTGTGGAAATAATCGCGTCACATGTCATATAGACTGCGCGTGTAATGTTAACTTGATAAAACGAAATTTGATGTTTTCCTTTAATAATATGCTCAGTCGTCGAAAAAATAGTATGTATGTTTCGAGCTAAAAGTGCGCTTGCCGCTTTTGCATGATTGCTGGTTTCGACTTCGTCTCAACCAGCAATATCATGCGCAAGCGGCAAGAATGCACTTTCAGCTCTTAACATACAATATACTATTTCGACGACTGACATCGAAAGTAGATTTTTCTCACTGTCATTTGACAACAGAAAGTTGACATTTGCCGCTGAGCGTGCGTTTTCATCATTTTGCCGCTCGCCGAGCGTTTTGGGTTGCCGCGTGAACAAAATAGGTAGCCACGTCCGAATTTTTCCTTGACAACGCCCATCATTTGTGGAAATAAGCGCGTCACATGTCATAGACTTCGCGAGTAATGTTAACTTGATTGTCAATTAATTTTTGCGATAAAATGAAATTTGATATTTTCCATTAATAATATGCTCAGTCGTCGAAAAAATAGTATGTATATTTCGAGCTAAAAGTGCGCTTGCCGCTTTTGCATTATTGCTGGTTTCGACTTCGTCTCAACCAGCAATATTCATGCGCAAGCGGCAAGAATGCACTTTCAGCTCTTAACATACAATATACTATACTTTGACACTTTTGTTTTCTGAATGTCATTTTTTGGCAGTGGAAAAAGTCCGAAAATAGTATTTTATGTAACTAGTCCTCAAAGCCATTTGAGGACGTGTTGCATACAACGTTTTTTTGTATTAGCTCTCCAAACATTATAATATGAAGTTTCAATTACCATTAACGCGGCATTATATTAGGAGGCCGCGCGAAAATGTATTTTTCGCTCCCCAAACTGGTTACTTTGGAAACTGTCTAGGATCCTCAAAATGGCCATTTAGAGGCCTTGTACTTAAAGTCGTCATGGCAACTAATGTTTGAGTCCGCTAAAATGTTGCCATGACGACTTTAAGTACAAGGCCTCTAAATGGCCATTTTGAGGATCCTAGACAGTTTCCAAAGTAACCAGTTTGGGGAGCGAATACAAAAAACATATTATACTTTGACACTGACAAGGAGAAATATTAATTGTCATTTTTAAATTCAAATCTGCCTGTATACAGGTGTGGTAACCTTTGGAAAACCAAATACAGAATCCCTATAACAAAAATTATATGCATATGCCAACTTCAAAAACATTAAAATGTTTTTGTGTTTACTGAATGCCCTATATGTATAAGTACGGAAAATGCAAAGTTACTTAGTTTATAGAATGTAAAAGCTCCCCAAAAAAAATCCTTTTAAAATATATTTATTGAGCAATTAATGCAAAACTAAAGATACATATCGACTAAGCAGCTCAAAGGGCAATTGCCATCTAATCTCTTTTTCACACTGCCCCGTTCCTCCTAATGAAAGCGTTAACATCTTTGCTCCAGTTCGTATGTCTGCTATTAGAGCGCATTTCATGAGTAAATAAAATAAACTATGAACAATATGTGGAGCCGCCGATCGGATGACTTGTAATTCTCAGAACTCCTTTAAAACAACTAATAAATGTAATAATAAGAATGACTCGTATAAGTAATACATCTTCTACGCGTGGCGTATAATAAACAATAATAATACAGATGTGAATTGTTTAAAAACCTTTTCTTTATTTCTATCCCTTGTAGGTACATTTTTCAGATTTTGCAAGTTTTATGCCAGACTTGAAAATTAGCAAATTCATTTTCAATGCATTAACGAAGGTTGGTAAATTGCAACTTCTGTAATTTTTTTATTGTTTAGGATGCCGCATCTCACGCGAAACCGTAATTTTTTAAATTAAGCAAAATAAATTGTATTTACTAAAAATTATGGCTTAATCTGAGTAGGTAGATATCTTCCTGAAATTTTGTATAGGGCTATAATTCTGAACAACTTTTCTCCGTAAAATTTTGCCGTATTATGAACAAAAAGGGAAGTTTACCTGAAAGAAATAGCTATTAACATATCTAGGAATGTTATGAGTATCATAGCTGCCGCAGATGTTGTATTGAAATCCGAGCTCGCAGAGCGAGGATTTTAAAACATCTGAGGCTGTTATGATTCATAACTTCCGTGATTTGTTCAATAGTTTATCGGTTGCTGTATAGTTATGGTTGCCATGTACGGTAATGGACTATTACCGTACAGATCAGTTATGATTTAGTTACCAGCCTACTTTTGTATATGTAAACAAGGGATTAATATCCTGCAACGATAAATAGTTTTTTACTTCACTGTCAGGCCGACTTGTTTTTCAAAATATGAAAATATTTTTAAAATTCTCTTCAGATCAAGCAGCACCTAATCCCACAATCTTAAAATAAAATTCAATTTTTTAGTCCATCCCACCTCTTTTAACATCAATCCTGGGACACACTGTATATTGTTAATTTGTGCAACTTCATCCTTTATGTGTGAAGGTATTTTAATATTTGGCGATGTGACTTAGTTACTGTGCATAAGTTGCTTTTATTGAGCATATGATTGATGTTTTCTTAAGAATGACGTCAAAGTTGGCTGAAAACGTTTATTGTGGACATACCATAAGCTGTTGTAGTTAACCTTACTTTTGTAATTAAATTTGAAAGTATTCAACTTTGAAAAATAACTTTAATAAAGAATTAATTTAGACCAAATATATAACGGGTGTTCATAAACAGTCGTCATCCCAGTTGCTTTGAAAAACAAAATGTTATGTCTTTGATTAATTCGTGCAACACAATGATACGTCATTGAGTACTGTCATAGCGCATTTTTTCTCAATTTTAATAGACATACGTTTCTGAAGTCAAAACCTACTGGGATGACGACTGTTTATGAACACCCGTTATAATAAACAATAATTAGCAATGAGTAATTAACAAAGTTTATCACAAAAGTAAGGTTAGGTATGTTCTGCGGTACGTTCACAATGAACCTTTTCAGCTAACTTGATGTCAAACTTTAAAAACACCTATTACTAGTGTTGCCATCTAATTTTTTAGGCGATCGGTAGCTTTTTGCGCTAAACTTCAGTAGACATAATAAAATGTATTTGTAGTACCTACTTACATTTTTGCAATTGCCAAGTTTCAGTAAACCGGCATTTAAAAATTCACATATATTACTATGAACTAGGGCCTCCACATACTTTACTTTAATACAAGAAAAATTATTGGAAAAAGGTGCTCCTAAATTCACGTATTGCAACAAGAATAGTGCTGCCTGTGCACAATCTTAGACTCCGGTGAACATAAAAACTCTTATCTCATGGGGTAGGTCGCTAAATTAGAAATACTGAGTAGAGCAAACTAATTTTTAGTAGCTCCAATTGACATGAAACACGAAGCAGTGCGATTTAAATCGATGCCAAAATCAGCAAAATACTCAGGTATGGCAATAATTATCTCGCATAGCAACAGTACTAAGGGCTTTTGTTCTATCGTGACGTATAACTGACGCCAACTCTCATTTGTTTTATATCCGGCCAAAGGTGAAAAATGCCGCGTCATCCTGCATTTTTGAGGGACGCTACCTAAATTTCTGGATTCAGAAATGCACTGTACAATCGGGAACTGCGGCAATGCGTAGCGGAAACTCCAGTCTTGCAGGCCCCAACGAAATAAAGAGGCTCTGAACGATCAAAATTGCGCAAATACCTGGTTTTACAGAAGCTTCCGATGATGGGCGCACCTCTCAGGGGACGCCAACTCGTTTTCTTAGCTGCACAATGCCTGATGCTCTGCGTGGGGAACCCCTCTAGGCGTTGAAGGCACCAAACTCGGCGCCAACTAGCTCCTGCAGGCGGTATCGAATCCCAAACGTAGCCCCTTTGAACTAGCTTTTCATATTACCTTTGCCTCAAATTGTGAAACTCGGCTGCACCCGTCAGTGCATTTATCTCTATAAAAGTAAGCTAAGCTTGCACTAATTAAAATAATTAATTCTGTGCCTCGGTTTGATTTTTAATGCATTCTAGTTCAATTGGCAAGCAGAATTGTTGAGAGCACAAAACCATCGCAATATTTATATTTCATTTTCTAATTAAATAAATAAAATCAAGACGAAAAACCCAATTGTTTTATCAAGAACTATGGAAAATTACACTAATTTACTTAAAACACTATTAACTACTAATTCATATATGCAAGTACAATAATATATAATACGTGAAACATATTTTAAATGTTTACGTATAAAATATGACTATTAAAAAATAATAGTTCCTATTCTATTCACTTTCGCTACTACTATCTTTGTCGCCGCTTACGGAATATTTTTTGTTTAGTCATTTTTGTAACATCAACAGCAAAATCGTAACATTTGTCCTGCCCTATATGTATACCTTTTTGTATGTAATAAACCACTAATTGTTATACTAGAAAGCCTATTTCTCGAACAAATTAAAGTTCTTCTTAAAAGTTCTCCAATATAAACAAAAAAAGTAGCAAGCAGTTTTTTCAAATACCACGTTAGTTTGTTATGAATGCTGTCTGCTTAAGTATTTTGTAAATTTTCCATATTGCATCAATCAAAAATTTTTTGTGAGTGCTACAATGTACAATTTGTTGGATATACAAAAACAAAACATTTAAAGAAATAGTTATTAGTGAACCACATTGCTGAGAAATCCAATAGGCTATAAAATATAGGCAACAACAAGATCATTTACTAATTAATTTTATGTGTTTATGTAACTACTTTCTCGTGAACTGAAGCTTACAAATTTACAAATATAAAATAGTATGCCAGCGTTTAGCACAGAAATCTAGAATCCAAGCAAGTGTATGTAAAATAATAATACTCGTAAATTTAAGATGTGATTTATCGAATTTACTATAGCGGCACATGCTGGTCATTACAGATTAATTTATGAATCTCTTTGTAAATTCCCTTAAAATATAAATTGTTCTGAATATTGTATGCAAATAAAGAGTTGCTAATGTTTTTTTCGGTTTAAATAGTATCCAAGAAAAATTTTACGTATGATTATACGGTGTAACAAACATTCGCTAGAAATAAGGGTCGTGTCGGCAGCTCGGTAGATTTTAGATGAAATTGGTAGATCTACCGAAATATCGGTAAGATTGGCAACGTTGCTTATTACTTTATAAAGTTAGGTTAAGTGCAAGTTGAACACATTACATCACAAAACAATAACTACATTACATTAAAGAATGAAAAATTTTACTACGCAGAAGATGCAGCAATTTATAGCGTAAGATAAATATGTTTCCATTTTCTTTTAGAAAGGAAATAAGAGTGTTACTGAATACTGCTACTGCATAGATATCCGTTTTTTAAATAGGTGTGACTTTGTCGGTTAACTTTTTCGTTTTTAAAAATGCTTTATCATAAGGATATAACAGTGGCCGTTCATTTGAATTTGTGGTCTACTTAACTTTGTTATTGTTGAAGTCTTGTTGTGTATTACATCATATGGTTAGTCACATAACCTCATATTTCATTCAAGATTTGCTTCAAATATTACACAAAATTATTCGTAATGGTAACTTATTATTCTTACTATAACAAAAAGTAACTTAACATCAAAAATTTCCCCGTAGCTATTGCTGCCAATAGTATATTACTTTCCAAAGGATGTAGGTAAAATTTACACTACCGAGGACCATTTGAAGCCCGAGTGAGCGAAGCGAACAAGGGTAGCAAGGTCAGAGGTAGTGTAAATCTTCCTACATCCTATGTAAAGTACAAATTTTTTTCACTGCCAATATTTTCTTATGTAAAATAAATGGTATTAGCGTAAAATTATTACAGTTTCTAAATTATACTAGCCTATTTCGGGCGCTTGGGACGTTACTATAGTGCTGTGACGTTTGATTTGACAGTTATAAATGCACTGTGAAAATTCTTGGAAAAATGGGTGAATACGATTGCGAGTGCTGTTTGGTGAGCTTTGTGAGTGTATTCTGTAGTCCAGTCACTATGTCATTTTTGCTTGAAAGTGAAGGGAAATTTGAAATTTCTTTTTTGGGGTAGTGGTGAGGTCCAGCTAAGCTTAACTTCAAGTTGTCGACCAAAATTTCCTATGTGCTATTTCCGCTATCTTGATAAATGGGTGCGTTTGATTTTTTTGTGATAAATCGGTTCCCGTTAACATTACATGAAAATAATGTAGACATCTTTGTAAGAATTTTGAATGTTCTACAATTTATGTTCTATTACGCTATGGCGGTGTTTAGTGATATAGCAATTTACTAAGTGTCTTATTTTGACCCTAATAATTAATTCATTGAGGTTTATCCATAAAATTTTTAAAAATTACTTTTAAATTTTGACGTACAATAGCCTTTTACTACATTTGGTAACGAATTATAGCATTTAATTATTCTGTAAGAAAACGATCGATTGAAAAATTTTGACTTATGTTGAAGTGGAGTCAGCGTTCCTTTAAATCATATATTTAAAGTATGTACGTCCGTTCCAAACTTTATTTTGTTGAATAAGTAACTCGGTGATCTACTCAAGATGAT